>APFE030941030.1:0-11941 GCA_000404065.3 Pinus taeda
CCAGTGTTTTAAAACTCGCCCGGGTCAACATCAACCCGGCCGGGTCGATCCGGGTCGGAGGCTAGGATTGTGACCCGGCCATTGAAACGGCTCGGTCGGCCGAGTCAGGCAATGACTCGGCCGGGTCATTGATGACTCGGCCGACCCGGCCGGGTCCTGCAAAAAAATGGCCGAGTCAGGCATGAACATCACTTTCTGTTTAAAAGTTGATCTAGTTCAGTGTTTTGGAGGGC
Organism: Pinus taeda; assembly: GCA_000404065.3. Lineage (NCBI taxonomy): Eukaryota > Viridiplantae > Streptophyta > Pinopsida > Pinales > Pinaceae > Pinus > Pinus taeda. The sequence goes on from APFE030941030.1 coordinate 234, forward strand.
CTGGTTTATTGATTGACTAGTTATTGAGGGTGTGTTCTTGCTAGGAAGTCCTCTGCCAATGCAGTGGTAGTTGAATGTTTGTCCTCAATGGAGCTTAGATTTTTTCTTCTGCTAAAAGAGCTTTCAGAGGATGACCTACTATACAGGCTAGGTGCCTTGCTAATACTTGCATTGTTATGTATCTTATTAATAAATTATACTTGTCTATTTGCCTCATTCCTCTGAACAAGCCTACGGAAAAATGAGAAGAATCTATGCTTTATTGCTGTAAACATGCAAGGCATCATGTGTGAATACCATCCACATCCATCATTGCAAGTTTCATGATTTTACATTTTAGATGAAAATTCTTTTTAAATATTATTTGGTGTTAAGACCTTTGAAGGTCACTTTTGTGACTTGTCTTCTAAAAAACTTGTAATGAAAGGGGACAACTAAGGATTACAGTGCCCCATTGTTGAAGTTGCGATCTCTAGTTTGTTATCTGTTACTTAGTTATGAATCTCATGTTTAGGGATGGCTAAGGTGGTATTTGATCTTATGTACATGTTATGTACCCTTAAAATCATGGAGCATCACACATTTAGCTTCATTATATGGAAAAAATTTAAACAGACAATGACTATAATATGTTAGAAATTACGTGTACAGCAATGTATCGCTGGGATCATGATTGTATTAATGCATTGTGCTTTTGCCGAAGTACCCATACTCAGAATCAGATCAGACTCAAAATGTGTTGTTGAAATTCTGAATCCCTAAGAATGTCTTCAACATCGGTCCCTACTTTTGTGGAACTCCCTTCTCGAGGGATTCCCCTTGAAGGTCCTACACTGGAGTCATCCATCGTTGGTGCTTAAATGGTGCTTTAAGTCCATCTAGTTGAAGTCGTTTGTAATATTCCAAAGGAAAAATACAGTAGACAACTAAAGCAAAGAACTAGATCCAACTATAGAATTCATAAATGCACAACCATACACATTAAACACTGAGCCTACTTTGATCATATGTTGTCTTCCATCTATATTATAATGTTGTGTGTTTGGAAACATGAATGAAAATCTTTAAAATTATGTTTAAAATCTTCAAAATTATGTTTTTTTATCAAAAAACTAAATATTTAATGTATTTTTTACAACGACCGAGTCATTGAAAACGAGTCGGCCGAGTCATTACCGAGTCGGAGTCATTGCTCGGCCGAGTCGGAGTCGGAGTCGGAGTCTTAAAACATTGGTAGTAACAGTCTCCAGAAGTTGAAGCTTACAACAAAATAACATTCATCAACCTATTACATTCGGTCTATTGAGTATATATAGAGATTGATTACAAAAATATATGCTATCCTATGCGTGGAGGGGTCATAATGGACCACCAACCACCTTAACCATCTGATAAAAATCTCTGCTACAATCTGCTGCTTGAATGAATACATTTGACATTTTTGGTACTTGATTGTCCTTCCTGAGCAGGTAGAACGTCCTATGAGAGAAGGATCCATAACTGATTAATGTTGTGAACTGCTCGAGGAGTGTCCTTTTGTTCTTCGGCCATTCTACTTCTTGAATGCGGTTGTTGGAGAATAACTGTGCCGGGTACAGGTAGCTGGCCGCCTTCATCCTTTAGGGGTGCAGGATGGTTATGGACGTGAATGGTCGGGATGGTTGTCGAAGAGAAATTGGCTGTTGGATCATAGAAAATGACGGCGGAGATTGAATTGGAGGGAGCTATCGGGGAAAGCAGACGGAGACAAACACAAGCCGTCGGAGCAGGGCGCAGCGAATCCAACGGTCATCGCACGAGAAAGGTGTGCGGGCGTTATCGGGTGGAGGAAGTATATGTGGGCGGTAAGCGGTTTCCCCGCACTGCTTACGGGAACAGGTGGTAAACGTACAGGGCGGGTGCGATGCAATAAGAATGAGACGCGTGGCTGACGGGATGGCGGGGAAACTGCTTTCCCCACTGAATAACGGACGTGCAGTTTACGGGAGCGGGGACTGCGAACACCATCAGATCGCAGGGTGGAGGATCGGACGACCCAGGCTTAGTGCACATGTTTTGAGTGATGTGACAGGCAAGAGCAACAATAATAGCATGCGGCTATAGGAATATGGTCACATGGGTTTAAACTTTGGCGCTGAGGGGCTAGACCGAACATGGGCTTACATAGGGTTTTGGGAATAAATCAGAGATGAAGGGGTTTATAAGAGAATAAAGGGGATGAAGGGGAGGATGAAATCAAATGCTGCGAATCTTTTGAAAGCACAACCAGCACTACTAAACCTGTCTTTCCCCATCAAACGCTGTAGAACATAGCAGAGCTAACACCGGCTCCTTCTAGGGATGAGATCCTCCCTGTGAGGTCTCAAGAACCTGCAGATCAATGCCTTGCTGAATAAAATGAACTAGCAAAATTCCTAGTGTTCCATTGAGCATGGAGTCTAACTAAACCTACACAAACTACTGAAACAAAATATTTACAACTTTTAAGGCCAAAGACCTTAAATTACATATATTTTGAGAAAACGCCCATTAACCGAGCAATCAAAAACTAGTTCCCCTCCCATACTTTGCAGTATGAAGGTGTTATTTCCTTGGATCTAAGAAATAATGAAAGGCCCTGTCCATAAAGCATCAAATTTCCCATGATTTCCTTTCTTCTCTTTCAGTGCATCCCACTTCAGGACCAAGTCTCCAACCTGAAAATTATCTACTTTTTTCTTCCTGTCAAAAACTTCCTTGATCTTTTTCTGATGTGCTGCAGCCTTTTCAACAAGTTGTTCTCTGATTTGATGTGTCTCTGCTAAATCCGTGACTCCTTTTGCCATATCTTCTTCCTCATTATGCCCAGATTGCAGGAACTTTGCCACAGGGAGAGTAAGCTAAATTGGAAATACTGCCTCTGTGCCATACACCAGCTTAAATGGAGAATTCCCTGTAGATTTCTTAATGGTCACTCTGTCAGCGCAAAGTGCATATTTGAGCTTGGAATCCCAATTCATTTTGTTGTCCTTCAACCGCCTCTTAATTATCCTTATTAAACTCTTGTTAGAGAATTCTGCTAGACCATTTCCTTGAGGATAGTAAGAAGTGGAGTGAACAAATTTAACACCCATTGAATCGCACATATCCACCAACTCCTTGGCCCTGAAGGTTGTTGCATTATCTGTAACTAATTTATGTGGACAACCAAATCTGGCAAAGATATTCTTTGTTAAAAATTTCATGACCACATTATGATCAGCCTTTCTGGTGGGGATTGCTTCAATCCATTTAGTGAAGTAATCAGTGGCTACTAATATCCACCTGTGCTGGCCACTGGAATGTGGATTGATTTCTCCAATGAAATCCAAGCCCCACTGTTGAAACAGTGCTTTTGCAAATATTGGTTTTAAGGGCAGGGACTTCAACTATTGTTTTCCTTCAAATCTTTGACACCTGTCACAAGATTTAACAAATGAAAATACATCAGAAAATAAGGAGGGCCAGTAATAACCAACCCTCAGGATTTTGTGAGTTGTAGTCTTCCAATAATGGTGCCCTCCACACACGCTGAAATGAAACTGTTGCATAACTTCTATTGATTGTTCTTTGCCCAGACACCTCAAAAGTAACCCAAATGGGTCTCCCCAATAGAGCAGATTTTCAATAATACAATATTTAGCTGCTCTAAGCTTAATTGTTCTGGCTTGACTTGTGCTTAAGTCTGGAGAGATTTCTAGCTTCAGCAAGAATTTAATAATTTCAGAATACCAGTCACAAAAAGCTAGATTTTCAACCACTGATTTCTTTATGTCTGGTTCAGCTGTTATTTCTCCTTCTATTTGACCATTTTCTGAATTCAAGCTCATAAGGTTTATGTCCAAAGTTCTGCAATTTTCTTCGGCTAACAACTTGGTAAGACCCTGACCTCTGACAAGCTTCGTGGGTTTCAATTCTATATTAAATTCAATTAGCGTGGCAATCCATTTAGCCCTTCTTCCATCAGCATCAGGTTGTGTTAGGACATCTTTAATTCCAGCAGAAGGTACATATGCAATTATCTTGGAATGCAAAATGTAAACTCTGAAAGCCTTTAAAGATTTGATAAGAGCATATGCTTGTTTTTCAATCATATCATACCTCAGTTCAGCATCCCTCAAATTCTTACTGAAAAATGCTACTGGATGGTCTGAACCTTCTTCATCTGCCTGCAATAAAATAGTTGCAATGGTGTCTTCAGAGGCAAATAAGAATACATGAAACTCCTTGTTGTAATCTGGACTTATCAATGTGGGAGCTTCCATTATAGCCTTTTTGTTGGAATCAAATGATTTTCTTACTGCATCAGTCCATCTTACCTCTGACTCTTTCCTCAACATGGAGGTAATATGTTTCACTAATTCTGCGGAATTTGGTATAAACCTCCTCACAAAATTAATTTTGCCCAGAAAGGATTGGATGTCCTTATTTGATCTCGGGACAGACAAAGTTTTTATAGCCTTTACTCTTTTTGAGTCAATTCGGACACCTGTAGCAGAAACAATATGTCCTAACAGCGTGCCTTCTTCTAAAGCAAATTGTGATTTTTTAGGATTGACTGAAATCCCAAACCTTCTGCACTTCAGAAACACATTCTTTAAATGCTGCAAATGATCATGATGGCTGCTGGAGTATACTGTTATATCATCGAGGTAGATAAGGACAAATTTGTCCTTCTCTCCCACAAAAGCTATATCCATAGCTCTCTGAAATGTGGCTCTAGCATTCATCAGTCCAAAAGGCATCTTGGCATACATAAAAGTGCCCCAAGGAGTGGTGAATGCAGTCTTCTCTTGATCATCTGGATATACAGCAATCTGATTAAAGCTTGAAAATCTGTCTATGAAAGACATCACTTTGGCTCCTCAGACCTTCTGCAACAAGTGCTCCATCTTTGGTAAAGGATAACTATCTTTCTTTGAGCACTTGTTTAAATTTCTGAAATCAACACAAAGTCTGATTTCTCCACTTTTCTTCCTCACTACTACTAAGCTGGCTACCCATTTAGAATATCTAAGAGGGACTATGATCTTGGCAGCGAGCAGTTTTTTTATTTCTTTTTCAATCAGAGGAAGGAGCATGGGATTTATTGGTCTCAGCTTTGTCTGAAAGGAACGGTGTCTTTCTCCAGAGGGATTTTATGTTGGATTATGTTTTTATCATACGTTTTCAGGTCACTATACTACCAGGCAAACACATCAGCAAATTGCTTCATCAATTTGCAGTATTCAGTACTTTGATCAGCAGACAGATTGGTCTGCAAATTTACATATCTAGACTGACCTGGACTTCCTATATCATGCTTATAGACTGCGGCTTGGTCTTCTTTTTGTACAGCCCTATAAGGCACATCATTTTGGTCAAACAGTCTTTCTAGAGGAATTAGACCCTTAGGAATATGATTGCTGGGGAGTTGGACAATGCTATCTTTGCCAATTTTATTTCTAAGCTGGGCTTGGGAATTTTCTTCCAAGGCTCCATTTTCTTGATCAATTTGCATATCAGAAAATTCATCAATGGCTTGCAGAAACCTATTAATCTCATCATCATCATTAAAAACCTTCCAATGCTGGACATTATCAGGCAAGGACGGTCTGTATTTCATTTGGACTTCATAGACTAGTCTAGGAGGCATTGGAGGGATAAATAGACTAGTAGAAACAGCAAGGGAATCAGCGAGCTGATTTTGGGCTCTAGGAATATATGAAATACAGAAAATATCAAAGAAATCTTTGAGTCTCCATACCTCATCTCTGTATGCTTTCAGCCTTGGGTGCTTTGCCTAAAATGTTTTATTTACTTGCTGAATGACCAGGTCAGCGTCTCCAAACACCTTTATGTTCTTGATTCCTCTGTCTTTTGCTGCATTAAGGCCCAATATCAGATCTTCATACTCTGCAATATTGTTTGTGACTCGAAAAGCCAGCTTAAAAGACAACTGTGTACTTTCTTGTTGCGGAGATACCAGCACCACCCCTGCTCCTGCAGTCTCCCTGGAACATGCTCCATCAAAGAACATCTCCCAAACCTGACTTCTTTGCTCTTCATCGGCCTGAACTGTTGGTTTCTTGAGTTGCAACGAGGCCTTCTAAGATTCTTCTATTTGGAGTATACAAGCTCCAAAATCATTGACCACCGCATAAATAGGATGATTTGTAGGATTCTTCTCATCACTGATGATATATGCCAATTGTGCTTCTCTGTATAACCTCCTGCTTTCTCCTCCAAAGACTGGGACAGTGGCATATGATAAATCATTCTATAATGTCCCACCTAGTCTCTTAATCCATCCTCTACACAGCAGCATGCCAAACTTAGGAGGGCCATCTGCTACCACTATATCCATCACCATTCTCTTCATGGGCAGCTGAATTAGTGTAAAGGCTAGGTCTTTGATCAATCCGAAGCATTTCACTTTCCTTGAATCAAAAGAAAATAAATCATGATATGGTCTAGTGATATCAAGGCCTAACTCTTCCATGACAGCTTTTGGCATTAGATTGTGGCTAGCCCCTGTGTCTAGCAGGCAGTTGTGGAGGATTTTATCATAAATGATCAAGGAAACATAGAAAGATGGAGAGTTATTATCAGCAGGTTCGGTCATTGGGCTAAGCACAACTGCATGTCTATCATCTTGCAAATTGATTGAGTCGGTGGAGGTTTGTGTGGCTTTCAACTCAAGAGCTTCAAGGATAGGCTTTCTAAACACTTCACTCTTTACAAGTTCTAACAGAGGCACAGATATTTTTTATCGCTGAACTTCTGCTTCAAAACTGAAAGGGGAAGGGAACTTGTCAAGACCTCTTACCTCTTGAACTAGTGCTTTGAGGATGATTGGGTCAGCTGCTGGTTTCTTTTGTCTGATATTCTGTGATTCTGTTTTGACAGCAGCTCTTTGGGCAGGATTCTCCTTGACATTATTTGCATTAGACCTCAGATTATATCTTTGTTGTTCACCGGTTTGCAGAACAACCTCTCTGTTCCATCTCTGACTGTCTTGTTCTTGCAGCAAAGAGTCTTCATATTCAGTCAATGTCAAAAAGGCAGCACTACCTTTATCTTCCATGCAATGTATTTCATCCTCATCTTCAATCTGCTCTTCCTCCATGACTACATTTTGAAAAGGAGCTTTGACTTTATGTTCTTCATTTGGATCTTTACTCCTCTGAATGTTTTGCAACTGCTCATTTGCTCTTCTATATGGATTTGAATTTCTGGGAGCAAATGTGTTATGCTGCCTTGTTTTTCCTGAGTTCTGCTCAATCTTCAGCTTAGATATCTCAACAGCCAATGACTCTATCATTCTGGTCATTTTATCTAATTTGGGCTCAGAAGAAGAGGCAGAGGAAGAAGAAGCCTCACCTCTCTGCCTCCTTCTGTCAGCATGACTTTTAAGTTTTTCTGTAGCTACGATATTAGATTCTACTTCTAGAGCTGCATCTTGCATGTCTGCCAGAGTGGCACATCTTCTTTCTCTCAATAGCAGGCAGAAATCAGAGTCAAAAGCATTGGCATAAGTTAGTTTGGCTGATGTAGGAGTCGGTTTTACCTCAACTAGTATTTTACTGTACATCCTATTAAATCTCTTATTGAAATCAGGCAAAGATTCTCCATTCTCTCTTCAAGTTACCAAACTCAGTATGGTAATACAGCAAGTCCTTTTTATCTCCCCATTGCTTCAAAAATGCTTCATCTAAAGCTTCAATATCAGCAATAGATCTAGGGGTCAATTCTCTGAACCATTTTTTGGCCTCTCCATCAAGGCTCTAGACAAAAACTCTCATCCACACATCATTTTCACTTATATCTAAGTTATCAGCATAACTGTAAAAAGCTTCAAGGTGTTCTTCAGCAGTTACGCCATCGGTACCAGTGAACTTGGGCATATATTTTTGGTACTCTCCTAAAGGCATGGCATTCAAAGAAACAAGCAAGACTAGGGGTCCATACCTAGCAGCAACAATTCTTTCCATCCTCGTAGGTGCTTGCTGGCCAGCCATGACTGGGGTACGCGAAATGCTACTGGTAGATTGAATAATGGGAAATAATGAAATGGATGGCAGAGACAAGGGAATATGATGGATTGTATGGGATGAAATCTTTGGACTGATATCCAAAGGGGAACTAACTGTACAAGGAGATGTATGTATCTCTGCAGGTGATTCTTCCCTAGCAAAACAAGGTTTTCATTCTTCACACTATCTATTTTCAACTATTACTTCCTCTTGCAAAGATGCATAAGATTTCTAAGGCTTACCTGATCCTGATGCTCCTTTCTGTGATGATTTCTTCGACTTGATAATCTTCTCGGGGTCAGGTACTGGTTCAGCTGGTGACTTTTGAGGATTTCTTCGATTATGTCTCACAAACTGAGCCAGGACTAGAACGTGGAGTCACCAAAGGTTGGTCTTCCTCCAATGGAGTCACCAGATAGATGATTACAACCAGAAACGTGCCCAGACTTTGTCTATCATCAAAATCTGGAACTGTGTCGTTTCCCAGGGAAGCTGAGCTTCAACCTCCTCTCCCCGGCAACGGCACCAATTAATATTATCACCCCAAGAAACTCTCCTAAGTTGTATATCAGAGATGCTCGGGAACATTACAAACTTCAACAAAAAATGTTGGAAATATGGTGGATGAATGAAAGAAATGTTGCATATTCAAGCCAGATAACCACTTCTACTATGCTTAACCCTAGACACGGGTGAACACCATCAAACTACAAGGCTTTAGACCACCAATTACTCACAGTTTGAGAAATAGGTGAAGATGGAGAATACTGACCACACCAGCAGATGCACAAGACCATGTGATCGCCGGTTGCAACCAGTAAAGAGGTCTGTAAATCTACTATATAATGCACAGACATGATGACAGCTCTCTAGCATTAAAACAATAGAAACCTGCATACACCTTCAATAATACTAACTAGATTCTAACACAAAGGTGGGATGACAGCCCCTCTAATGCTAAACATCAAGAGCAAATAAAAAATGCATAACAGGCACAGCCTAGAACAAGAAGAAGAAGTGGAAAGTGAGCAATTAACAGCAAAAGAAGCTTGCATTCGCTGAAAATGAAGACCAGACAATGCAGGTATCACAGTAGTAACAGTCTCTAGAAGTTGAAGCTTACAACAAAATAACATTCATCAACCTATTACATTCGGTCTTTTGGGTATATATAGAGATTGATTATAAAAATATCTACTATCCTATGCATGGAGGGGTCATAATGGACCACCAACCACCTTAACCATATGATAAAAATCTCTGCTACAATCTGCTGCTTGAATGAATACATTTGACATTTTTGGTACTTGCCTGTCCTTTCTGAGCAGGTAGAACGTCCTATGAGAGAAGGATCCATAACTGATTAATGTTGTGAACTGCTCGAGGAGTGTCCTTTTGTTCTTCGACCATTCTGCTTCTTGAATGCGGTTGTTGGAGAATAATTGTGCGGGGTACAGGTAGTTGGCCGCCTTCATCCTTCAGGGGTGCAGGATGGTTATGGACGTGAATAGTCGGGATGGCTGTGGAAGCGAAATTGGTCGTTGGATCATAGAAAAGGACGTCGGAGATTGAATTGGAGGGAGCTATCGGGGAAAGCAGACGGAGACAAACACGAGCCGTCGGATCAGGGCACAACGAATCCAACGGTCATCGCACGAGAAAGGTGTGCAGGCATTATCGAGCGGAGGAACTATATGTGTGCTGTAAGCGGTTTCCCCGCACCGCTTATGGGAACAAGTGGTAAACGTACAGGGCGGGTGCGATGCAATAAGAATGAGACGCGTGGCTGACGGGACGGCGGGGAAACTGCTTTCCCCGCTGACTAATGGACGTGCGATTTACGAGAGCAGGAACTACGGACACCGTCAGATCGCAGGGTGGAGGATCGGACGGCTGAGGCTTAGTGCACATGTTTTGAGTGATGTGACAGGCAAAAGCAACAATAACAGTGTGCGGCTATATGAATATGGTCACATGGGTTTAAACTTCGGCGCTGAGGGGCTAGACCGAACACGGGCTTACACAGGGTTTTGGAAATAAATCAAAGATGAAGGGGTTTAAAAGAGAATAAAGGGGAGGATGAAATCAACTGCTCCGAATCTTTTGAAAGCACAACCAGCACTACTAAACCTGTCTTTCCCCATCAAAAGCTGTAGAACATAGCAGAGCTAACAAGTAGAGAGAGCACTTGTTAGCAGCAAAGGGAGCTTCAGCATCGGGAGTGTTTCTAGCCTGACCGGGATGTCAGAAGTTGGGTGGATTAGTTACTTACTTCTCGGTAACTGAGTTACAATGCAGTAGCAGTGTGCAGTAGCACGATGCAGCATGATGAGAGGGGGATGCAGTGCAAATACAGTATGGAGAGGATGGACCAGCAGCAACGCTGATGTAGAGGGAGCTGTCGTACAGATGCAGCAATGGCAGTGGCAGGGCCATGGGCGGCAGTACATGATGCAACAGTGCAGAGGATGTTGGGCGGGGGAGGCCTAACATCAGCACAGGTATCGGTGTCGTATAATCAGAGTGATGCTCAATGTGGAGTATTACTAGAGCACAGTCCTCGCTAAGAGGGAGTGTCGATTTGGGCTAGCATTGGATGTGCTTTAGCCATGAAAAATGGTGGAGAGGCTAAAGCACATGAGATCTCCAATACCCAGAAATGATTTGGACAGATTGTACCTGGTTTGGGAGATATTAAAATAATTAATATTTTTAATGGAGTTCTTAAAGTCTAAACTTAGGAAAAGTAAAATATTAATGGGTATTAACATAAAACTTGGTTAGAAGGTTCCAAAAGACATGGATCAAGCCAAATCTAATCATAGTCGTTGATAAGAGATTTAATCTCGGTCGTTGAAGGACCAACATGACAAGTATAAGAGGAGGCTTGAGGCTGTTGAAATTTCTAAGTTTACTTAATTTAGAAACCGTTCATGCACTTTTTCTGATTTATTCCTACCTACTTATTATTTTTCTTTAACAAGTTATTTACAAAGTAAATTCTGAAAATAAACACCAGTGCATGCTCAACATATTAAGATCAGCAACTAAAATAAACAAGAACAAACACACCACATGACACCATTATTTTTGAACCAATGTCCCCTTAAAAACCCAATGCGGGAAAACCAGTGCAACTATCTGAGGGTTTTCTTATTAAGCAATATTAGAGTACAATCTGGGTGTCGGAACTGGCCTAACCAACAAAGAATTTCCTTAGCAACTATACCTCATAGTTTGATAGAAATCTCCTGGTTGAAACCACAGAAAATCCTTCCAGCAGTTCCTCAGCACAAAACTGCTCCTACAACCCTAGCGTCTACCCAATCTGGACTACATCAGCCCCTCTCTGTCCCACATTGGCCCTGCGTCAGCCTTTCTTGGCCTGCATCAGCCCCTCTCTGTCCCACGTTGCGCCTGCATCAGCCTTTGTTGGCCTGCGTCAGCCCCAAGAGGCCCTGCGTCAACATCTTGGGGCTCTGCGTTAGACACGCTGACCTCTCTAGTGCTCTACACAACACTTGGTTGCCTCTGCGTGGCCCTGAGCATAGTTGCGGGGGAGCGCCCCCCTCCCCCCCTTCAAACCCGCTCCCGAAGCGCGCTCCGGGCGAGAGCGGCTCCGAAGCGGCTTGGGAGCGCGCTCCCTAAATCGCTCCCGGACGGGAGCGATTTTCG
>APFE030941030.1:20258-34769 GCA_000404065.3 Pinus taeda
AAAAATCGCTCCCGGATTCGCTCCCAAACCGGGAGCTTCTGAAAATGGTCGCTCCCGCTCCCAAGTAACATTGGCCCTGAGTGAGCCCTTGCTGGCTCTGCGTCACTCTCCTTGGCTACTGCGCTGCTCTCCCGGCACAATCTCTTCCTTCTCTGTTTCTCTCTGTTTAATGCCCCTCAGCTGCTCTCTCGATCACTGATTCTATCTCTCTTAGCAAGCCCCGCTCTAGAGAATCGAATGACAGATCACTCTGGTGTACTCTCAAACTGACCCTCAAGCCTCCTCTTATACTTTTCCTGTTGACATCTCAACGGCCTAGATTAAGTCCCTAATCAACGGCTAAGATTAGATCTGGCTTTATCCATGTCTTTTCGATCACTCTAACACAGATTCATATTAATACACATTAATATTTTATTTTCCCTAAGTTTAGACTTAGAGACTCCATTAAAAATATTAATTATTTTAATATCTCCTGGTCTGTTTAGAATCTGCACAAACCCTTTCTGGGTATTGGAGATCTCATGTGCCCTAACTTCTCCACCAAATTTCGTGGCTAGAGCACATCCAATGCTACCCCAAATCAACACTTCCTCTTAGCGAGGACTGTGCTCTGGCAATACTCCTTATTGAGTATTACTCTAATCAACTGGCATCGGTACCTATGCTGACGCTAGGTCTTTCTGCCCATCATCCTCTGCACTGCTGCATCCTGTACTGCTGCCTGTGGTTCTGCTACTGCCACTGCTGCATCTGTACTACAGCTCCCTCTGCATCCATGCAACTATAGAATTGAGGCTTCTGTGATCCATCATATTTGTAAAAAGAGCTTCGGCATAAATCACATAGAAAGATTATTGTCGACGCGTTTCGAACCAACCAGTGTGGTTCATCGTCAGGACAAGTTGGTTCGAAAACGCGTCGACAATAATCTTTCTATGTGATTTATGCCGAAGCTCTTTTTACATCCATGCAACTTCTGGTCATTTCTCCCAGCACTGCATCCGCATTGCACCTCTTCTCATGATGCTGCATCGTGCCACCCACTGCCACACTGCAACTCAGTTACTGAGAAGTAACTGATCTCCCAACTGACCTCCCTATTGGGCTAGAAACACCCACTGATGCTGAAGCTCCCTCTGTCACTAATAAGTACTCCCTCTCTCTGACCTCTACGTTGCTGCAACAACTCTCTGCATCTCGCACCGTTGCACACCTCGTTGTGCCTTCCTGCGCTGGTGCAACACTCATGTGCCTCTCGCACTGCTGCAGCCTGCTAGCTTTGCATTATCTTGGGACTCTTGCATTGTAGCTATCTTTGTCGCTCCATCCGCATCCGTCTCTACCCACCCAGCTAGTCCTACTACTTCTCATCAAGGCTCCCGTAGCAAGGTCTAATCCAAGAGGTTGGGTACCTCAAGGATCCTACCCCTCATTGCCTGTAGTCTTCCTAACTACAACTCGATGTCTCCCCACTTCCGTTCAAGTGGTATGTATGCACTCATGGCACAATCATCGTCTGTCAAAACTTCCTTCTCTGCCCTTGCTAGCGTTGCCTTAGTCTCGAAAGACTCCCCCTTACTCTTCTTCCTTGTGCACTAGGTCGCATAATGACCCATTTCCCCACAGTGGAAGCACTTGACCTTGGAAAATCATTCTTCTTCCGCTTCTCCTGGTTTCCCTCATATGATAGGGCCACATCCTCCTCCTCCTCTTTGACCTTGATCCCTTTGCTGCTGCTACTTGTCTTTGACTACCGTCTGATCTCTTCCTGGCGAAGAGTTGCCCGCTTCTCGTCCCAAGGTAGGAAAGTCCCTCTACCCAGGATACTCTAGAGAAACACTTCCCAATCTTCAGAGACAGCATTCAGGGTTGTCCTCACCATAAGCTCCTGATCCGGTGTCACTCCTATAGCAGTCAACTGGTCTCGGATCTCATTCAGTCCTCCAACGAAGGTGTTAATCGATAGACCCTTCTTCATCTGATATGACCCCATCTGGTTCTCAAGCAGAATTCTTCTCTGCACAGAAGTATGTCGGTACAGGTTCTTGAGAGCCTCCCACATCTCAACTGTCATTTCCTTCTCAGCGATATGTGGTACCACATGATCCTTGACCCTGTCAAGGATAATGCACTTGGCCCTCGCCATCGCCTCTTCGTACTTCTTGTTATCATTGGGATCGACTGGGATAGCTATAACCTTCAAGGCGAAGTTCTTGACACGATTCCTGTCACACACTGATAAGATTCTGGCCTTCCAGACTGCAAAGTTTGATGCTCCGTCCAGAGTATCCTGGTCTCTTACCCCGTGTAATGCCATGACGCTCCTCTACTTCCGTCCTAGAAGTTCTCTGTTCGACTCCTCTGGGTCTCTACTTCCCCTCTGGAAGTTCTCTTCTGGACTCCCTCTGAGTCCTGATTTCCCTCCTGGAAATCCTTCTGCTGCTTGTCGAGATGCCCCCTACTCTGATCGTCTTGTGCAACTGCACTGCTGATCCAAGTTCCTCAGCTAGAAACCCTCAGCAATAACTCCTCTAGCCTTGCTCTATCAGGTATTGTTCTGACTACAATACCTCACCAGCTCCACTCTGCAATATTCCTGCATCCTTCTAGACTCCAACAACTGCTTCTCTGTGAACTGTGTCAGCCCCTCTCTGCCCCACGCTGGCTCTGCGTCACCCCAGATGGGTTTGCGTTAGCCCTGGGATGCCCTGCGTCAACCTTCTAGCCCTCTACGTCAGCAACGCTGGCCTCTCTGAGGCTCTGTGCAGCTCCTAGCTTCTTCTGCATGGCTCTAGCTGGCTCTACGTCACACTTCTTGAAACAGCTTTTGTCAACCTCGGGACAGTTGTTTTCTGCTGCTATTGCTCCACTCAGCTGATGTCTCTTAGTCCTCCTGTTATCTGCAATCACGCTCTGACACCTTGTTGAAGTTTCTAAGTTAGTTTAGAAACCCTTCATGCACTTTTTCTAATTTATTCCTACCTACTTGTTATTTTCTTTAACAAGTTATTACAAAGTAAATTTTGAAAATAAACACCAGTGCATGCTCAACATATTACAGATCAGCAACTAAAAGAAACAAGAACAAACACGCCACATGACACCATTATTTTTGGACCAATGTCCCCGGAAAAACCCAATGCAGGAAAACCGGTGTAGCTATTTGAGGGTTTTCTTATTAAGAAATATCAGAGTACAATCTGGGTGCCGAAACTGGCCTACCCAATAGGGAATTTCCTTAGCAGCTATACCTCACAGTTTGAGAGAAATCTCCTGGATGAAACCCCGAAAAATCCTTCTGACAATTCCTCAACACAAAAATTCTCCTACAACCCCAGCATCTGCTCAATCTGGACTGCGTCAGCCCCTCGCTGGCCCTGCATCAGCCTTTCTTGGCCTGTGTCAACCCTAGGAGGCCCTGCGTCAGCTTTCTGGGCCTCTGCGTCAGACACGCTGACCTCTCTGGTGCTCTGCGCAGCACTTTGCTGCCTCTGTGTGGCCCTGCGTGAGCCCTTGCTAGCTCTGAGTCACTCTCCTTGGCTGTTGCGCTGCTCTCCCAGCACAATCTCTATCTTCTCTGTTTTTCTCTGTACTCAATGCCCCTCACCTGCTCTCCCAATCATTGGTTCTATCTCTCTTAGCAAACCCTGCTCTAGAGAATAGAATGATTGATCACTCTAGTGTACTCTCCAAGTGACCCTCAAGCCTCCTCTTATACTTTTCCTGTTGACATCTCAACGGCCTAGATTAAGTCCCTAATCAACGACTAAAATTAGATTTGGCTTGATCCATGTCTTTTAGACCACTCTAACACAAATTCATATTAATACACATTAATATTTTATTTTCCCTAAGTTTAGACTTAGGGACTCCATTAAAAATATTAATTATTTTAATATCTCCTAATTTGTTTAGAATTTGCTCAAACCCTTTCTGGGTATTGGAGATCTCATGTGCCCTAACCTCTACACCAAATTTCGTGGTTAGGGCACATCCGATGCTACCCCAAATCAATAGAGGGTCAATTGGAGAACACACCAGAGATCAATCATTTGATTTTCTAGAGCGGGGTTGCTAAGCAAAGTTGAATTAGTGATCAACAGCGAGGGCAGTGAGTAGTGGACAAAGAGGCAAAGACAGCGCCAAAATACCAGAGCAGAGGCAGAAAGTGAGAAGCCTCTACCAGAACAGGCCACGTAGAGCCCAGAAGAGACAGTGTAGAGGCCAGAGGGACTGCGTTATCCATGCAAAGAGCAGCGAGAGTGACGCAAAGGGTCCCAAAGCTAGTGCCCCAAAGGGTTGACGCAGAGGCCAAAAGGGCCAGCACAGAGCTTCAGAGTCACTGGAGAGGGTTTCGTGGAACAGGGTTTTTGAATACCTGTTTTAGAATAGAGAGGTATTGCTGCCAGTTATTTTTCTTTGTCACGTGAGCCAGTTTGGCACCCAGTTGTACTCAAGGAAATACTGCATAATAATACACCTTCAGAATAGCTACACCGGTTTTCCCGCATTGGGTTTTTCCAGGGACATTTGTCCAAAACTAACAGTGTCACTTGTGTTTGTTTTCTTTCAGCTGATGATCTGTAGATGTTGAGATTGTATTGTGTTTATTTCGTTATTTATATGTTTTAAATAACTTGTTCGAATTTAACAAGTAGAAGAAATAAACCAGAAGAATACAGATTAAATTTCTAACGGATAGACTTAGAAATTTCAACAGGAAATATGTCTCCTCTCACTATCTCGTTTGCTGTTGTCTGGGAAACTGATACTCTTTGCCTTCGAACCCTCTCTCCATCTTCTAACTTAGAATTTCTCCTTCTCCCCAGCAAAACAGAAATTTCCCTAAGAGGGCTCTGCATTGCCTCTGCACTTCCTATCTGTGGCAATCACTGCCTCTATGCAATGTACTCGCCGAAAATGAAAAAGTTTCCTCCAGCCTCACTATCTTTGCCCCTCTCTCACTGAATCACTTCCGGTAACACATAGCTGCTATTGTGGAAATCGATTTCTCAGCAAAATCGAGCTCTACAAGTGTGTTCTCCAAGCCCCATCAACTTTCTTCTTATAACCCTCTGTTGAGACTTCAATGGCCAAGATTAGATCTTAACCTATAGTTAGGATTAACTAGAAGTCAATCTGTGTGAGTTTCTAGAACATTCACACCATAACTTAATTAAGTCTGACTAATTAGTCATATTCCCTAAGTTTAGACTTAGGAAATATTTAAAAACTGACTAATAATCTAATTAAGTCATCTCTAGGTGGAATTTCCGTAAACGATTCCTAGGTTTCGGAGATCTCATGTATTCTAGCCTCTCCACAAAAATTTGTGGCTATAACACATTTGATGCTACAAAAACTAACACTCCCTCTTAGCGAGGAATGTGTTCTAGTGTTGCAACCCACTGAAACAACACCCTGTCTCTGCATCATCTCCTGACACACTGCTGATGTCTAGTTGTTGCTGCCCACTAACCACTGCACAACTTTGACATGTGTTGCATCTGTGTTGCTACTGACTGAACTATTGCCAACACTGCAACTCCCTCTCCATCTGTTGTTGCTACAATTGCAACAGCTACAACTGAAAAGCATCTAATATATTGAATCAATTGTGATCAACATGATACATCTGTCACTCGAGTGTCGGACTGCTACTAGTATCTACGCTGTCACTGAGGCATCTGCATTGCTACTGACTCTGCACTATGCCAACTTCACTGTTCCCAAATCTACACTGCGCTCCCCAGCATCTGACATGCAACTAGACTCTGGATCTGTCACTCTAGCATCTGACTGCATCTACTGTCACTGATCCATCCTACTACTAAAATACGGTGGGCTCTCGTAGCAAGGTTCTGATTCAAGAGGTGGACCTCTTCAAGAATCTTGCCCATTTGTAGCACTCTGAGGCTACAATACCAAGTCACCCCACTTTACTCTTGGGGGTATGTCAGCAAACATGGCGAAGTCTTCCTCAAGCTTGGAGTAAAACCTATCAATCTCGGCATGAGTTGTCGCCTGGTCCTGCTTCTCCTTATCCTTCTTCCTAAGAGGACACTGGGTGCTGCAGTGACCAACCTCACCACATTTGAAGCACTTGACCTTTGACAAGTTCGTCTTCTTCTTCTATTGCTCCCAAAGTCCCTGACTGGGACCCTTAGATGTGAGGCCCACATTCTCCTCCTCCTTCACCCACTTTGACCCACTGCTACTGCCACTGATGGAGCTCTTCACTAAGTCTCGCTTCAACTCCTCCTACTGGAAATCAACCCACATCCTGTCCCACTTTGGCAAGGTTTTGCTACCCAAAATGCTTTGGATGAATACTTGCCACTCCTTGGAGACACCGTTGAGTGCCAATTGTACTAGCTCTGTGGCTTGAGGTGTTGTTCCAACAGCTAACAGTTGATCCCAGATCCCCTGAATCCTGGTGAGGTAGGGGTCGATGCATTCCCTCTTTTGCATCTTGGTGCATCTTAGCCTTACGTCCAAGCACATCTTACACTTCTCGGAAGTGCCTTGGTATAGCGTGGAAAGTGTATCCCACATCTCCTTGGTCGTTCCCTGGCTCGCTATGTGTGATACAATGTGATCTCGAACACCGACAAGAATCAACCTCTTTGCCCTCGCCATCTCCTTTCGGTATTCCTTCAGCTAATATGAATCTGTGAGGATAGCTACCACTGCAACTATGAATGGCTTCAAGCGATATTCATCCAAAAGGACATTCCTGCCTTCCAAATAACATAGTTGGAAGCACCATCCAACCTGTCCTGATCTCGTAGTCCGGCAGTGGCCATCTCAGCAAAATAAGTCAAAATCCTCCTCTTCTCTTCCACTCAACTGCTGCTCGGCTCTACAAACTCCCTGCTGGAGTGAGTAAATCTGCTCACAATGACTACTGATCTGCAAGAGAAAATGGAACTTCTAAAGCTAGAAGTCCCCTGAGGAAAATTTCCCTCAGTGTGTGCTCTTTCTTCCTCTTGACGCTATTTTTCACTAGCAATAGCTGCAAAATATTGCGTCCCACTAGAAATCTACTCTGCAAGGAAAATACCGGTTGCTCCCTCTTCCTCCGGTAATCCTCGAATTGGAAAAATCCGATTTCTTTGTCACTCTCTTAGAGAAATCATTATGAGAAGATTTGAAAGCATTATGAGAAAAATATAGAAAAATATAGTAAGTTTGTTCATCAATATGTTTTGAGGACAAAGCATCTCTAATGGGGAAGGTGTTGATTTGGGGTAGCATTGGATGTGCTCTAGCCATGAAATTTGATGGAGAAGTTGGGGCACATGAGATCTTCAATACCCAGAAAGGGTTTGGGCAGATTCTAAATAGATCAGGAGACATTAAAATAATTAATATTTTTAATAGAGTCTCTAAGTCTAAACTTAGGGAAAATAAAATATTAATGTTTATTAATATGAATCTGTGTTAGAATGGTCCAAAAGACATGGATCAATCCAGATCTAATCTTAGTCGTTGATTAGGGACTTAATCTCGGCCATTGAGATGTCAACAGAAAAAGTATAAGAGGAGGCTTGAGGGGCACTTGGAGAACACACAGAGGGAGACCACTCAGTTCAATTTTTGGAGCGAGGTTTGCTAAGAAATTGAACCAGCGGTCTGGAGAGCAGTCAGGAGGCAGCAAGTATGAAACAGAGAGACGGGAGATCAGTGCAGAAGAGGCAAACGCAAAACCAAAGGAAGCCACGCGGAGGAAGCAAAGACTACGCAGAGTCAGAAGGGCCTGCGTCATCCACACAGAGGCTGCAGGAGTGATGCAAAAGCCCAAAGAGAATGCGCAGAGGTTACTTGTAAAAATGAAACCCTAAGTCCCAATCACATGGAGGGTGAGTCATGCATGCAGCTGAAACTTTCCAGTTGCACAAATAGGTTGGATGTGTGTGGTTGCAACCAATTTTTTTTATGTCAACCCTACTGCTGGAACCCAAAAACCATAATTACACGTGTAAGCTTCAAACCCCACAATTTTAGACATGTACGAATGAATATCTGTGATCCACCTTCAAACCAGCATAAACCAATCCAAAGAAGAGAGAAGAAGAAGATGTTTTATGATGATGTCCAAATGAGGGTCACTTGACTTGTATTTATAGGCTTTGAAGAGTATCCAATTTCACTTTAGGCCACCCTTGATCAAATGTGACATTGTGGGGTTCACTTCAAAAATATATTTTCCCTTGTTAAAAAATTCTCGAATCTAAAGAATAATAATCATAGGGGAGCTTTCGCTACCACCCTCTACCCATCAAGGAGCCATTGCTATCACTTGGAATAATTGCTAGTGGGGAGCCAATGTTGCTACCCATGAATCTCTACCTACGGGTAGCCAATGCTATGTCTCGAGAAACCTCTACTAGTGAGGAGCCAATTCTATGACCCAAACCTCTACCAATGGGGAGAAAATACTATAACCTAGGAAACCTCTACCAATGGGGAGCCAATATTATAACCTAGGAAAACTCTGCTAGTGGGGAGCCAATGCTATGACTCGAGAAACCTCTGCCTGTGGGGATCTAATGCAATGACCTGGAAAACTCTACTAATAGAGATCAAATGTTATGACCAAGGAAACCTAAGAAAAAATAGGAGGGATACCAATTACCTTATAAGGTAAGGATCATTCTTCTCCTACTTCCCAATGATAATAGAAGGGATATCACTTACCATAAATTATAAGGATCACGACTATCCTATTATTTGTTGATATTCCCAACATGACCCTCAAAAGTCAGTGGTAGAACACTTGCATCTATAGCCTGAGTGGGATGCCACTTGCCATAAATAGTAAGGATCGCTCCTAACTCAGGCATCCAACACTCATTGGCTAGATGGGTGGGAAAGACATATTCCAACTGGGATATACTTTATCAAATCTAGAGGTACCTTAACCCCAAGATATCTATGACTCAATTCCTCGCCCTAGGAGCATAGATAGGGGGGAAGAGCTAGCACAATGTCCTCGATCAACCTAGAACATAACTCGGAGGGTCACATTCATCAATTCATGTTGCTCTATGTTTTCTGCTGATCAATCAAAGTATGATGGAGTATCTCAGCCCAATTATCATCAGTGTATCCATATAGTCTCATAATCTGGAAGTATATCTCAGACCAAAATCCTTCTTACGCTTGATCATAAAAGGCTTACTGCCTATCAAGAATATATCATCAATATATAAAACCAAAATCAAATTCATACCTTGGACCAGTTTGAAGTGGAGGTTCAGATCGACACTACTTCTTATGAATTCAAGCTTCAATTAATATTAAATTCAGGCATACGAGGCTCAAGGAGATTTCTTCAAACCACATAATGCTTTCTTCAATATGAAAACATGATTCTTCCTATCTTGTACTTCAAATTCCTGAGGTTGCTCAACACATAATTCTTTCATGTACTTCTCAATGCTTCTACCTACTTCAGGCTTTATCTCATATAGCCATTTTGAAGTTGCGTCAGAATTTCTTTGATCTATTAGAACAATATACCATACATCATTCGTCATAATTGATTCCTATACCATAGTATCCTTCCAAACTGGACTTTCACAACTACTCCATTATGTTTTGAATTATCATCGGTCTTGATCCTATTAGAGGGGAATGATCCCCTAGGCTGTTCTCTATTTCAGTGCCATAGCTCACCTTGATGATTTGTGTCATGGAATGTTGCTAGAAGAGGTATTCCAGGGAATCTATATAGTCCTCCCACTCTAGATCCCAAGATAAAGTCATCTTTCATTCAAAATCCATTCAGCTAGGAGAGTACCTTTCCATAGATGAAGGCTATTCTCTTTCCTTTATCTTCAAAGGAAGAAATATATATTATGTTCTTCTTTAGTTTCAGGACATACACCACTTCATGAAGAATAATATATTTTCCATGGTCCAAATAAAATTTGATAGTACCAAATCCCATCATTGGATATGTAGAGTTGTTCCTAAGAATAATATTCAAACTTGTCTCCCTCTCAACCCTATTTGAGAGGACTTACTTATATCCGATGAGGTGTCGAAAAGCCCCACAATCTACCATCCAACTATTGTATGAATCCATAGCAGAAGAACTAGAGAGAGCTAAACTAAGAATGCATTCAAATTGACTAGTAGCTATGTTATTTTCATATTTGAAGTTTCTTGACTTCTTTTGAGGATCAGGACTTTCTTCACGATCATCCAGAGTATCTCTTCTACTTTGATTGACTCTCTTCCATCATCTCTCCTTCTTCTATCATCACTTCTTTTTCCATCATTGCTTCATCTTCTATCATTGTACCTGTTGTTGTTGTAACTTCAATCATATCTCATAGCATCTCTCTTTCTCAGAGAGCCTCACGCATAATGACCACACTTGTGACAATTCTAACATTCAAGATTCCTTGATCTTATATAAGAGTCCTTTGAATCGGGAGAGGACCTATTCAAACCATATGTTCCTCCTTTTCCCTTTTCTTCTTATCTTGAGTAACAAATGCAACAAGTTCTTCCCCTCCATTAAACTTATGAGTTCTCCCTCTTCAAATCATCCTATATTCTTCTTGAGTGAGATTTCCAACAAATTCATCAAATGCCGAAAAAATGATTTTATTACTTAGGGTGGTAATGAAGGTTTACCAAAGAGGTGGGAGACGTCTAAGAGTTACCACCACCATGTCCCTGACTGGCGCAGTTTACCCAACTCTCTGTAATTGATCTCTAAGACAAGATATCCTCATGAGATAGGATTGCATAGTCTCTCCTTTATTCATAATCATGTCTTTCACTTGATATTTTAAGGTGATGATTTCATTCCAATTGTTTACTTCACACATGCAAGCTAACTTATCATACATTATACGTTTTCAATTTCCCAACATATGCCAGTAAATGACCTGTAAACCATCAACTATAATTTTCTTTGCATTGAAATCACCTTTCTTAAAAAAAAAATTGCAGTAGTAGATTCATTGTTTGGAGGCTCTGTTTTTTTCCTTTTATGTATCCTTGGGCATCATTATCATCAGCTATGATTTCCAACTTGATCTTCTAAGCAACAAAGTTAGATGAGTCACCTAGCTTCTCATTTTCCTTGAAGTAGGAGGTTGATATATTGACTTGATTATATAGGCTCCTTTAACTCTTCCAAAGATTATTGCTTCAACTCTTGTCTCATTTGGGCTTGTCCTTCACCTTAGCTCTAATACCACATTAATTTTACCATTTTTCTATGTTGATTCAAATACTTTAGCCCAATGTAATTCTTCAATTAGAAATATTTTCAATAACAAATAACTCTTTCCTCAATCAATAGCAACTAAAGATAGAACAACAATGAAATGAAAACATGAGACAGTAAACACACCAACAAGAGACACCAGATTTTTCAAAGACCGGGGAAAAAATCCACAAGGTGAAAACCCTTTATAATTATTCTTCTATTAGATTTTCATAAAATATTCAATAGAGAGTACAATGATCCAATACAAAATTACCCAGCAAAATAAACCAAACAATATGATTCCAACAACATTACTTATCAGAGTTAACTTTCCCAAACTTCCATTAGTTGTGGTCAACTGTGGTCACCTGTAAAAATGAAACCCTAATCCCCAACCACATGGAGCGAGAGTTAAGCATGCAACTGAAGCTTTCTAGCAGCATGGATAGGCTTGGATGCATGTAGTTATAGCTAAAAAATTATAGTGTCAACCCTGCTGCTCGAACCCAAAAACCCTAATCGCATGTCTGAACTTCACACCTTGCAATTTTGGACCTGTACGAACCAATATCTGTGAGCCACCTTCAAATTTGTGTGAAAATTTCCAAAGAAGAGAGAAGAAGAAGATCCTTGATGATGGTGTCCAAATGAGGGTCACTTGACTTATATTTATATGCTTCCAAGGGTGTCCAATTTCACTTTAGGGCCGACCTAATCAAATGTGGCATTGTGGTATTCACTTCAAAAATATATTTTCCATTGTCCAAATAAAGTGCTTCAAAGGTCAATTTTGGTCCTCTCAAAAAAAGTAATCTAGTCCCATGATTAGAATTTGTCACTGAGATATCAAATTAACACAACCCTAAGGGTAATATTTGAATGTGAGTTGAGGGTATTCTACTTGCAAGTGTTGGTTGGATTGTATATTAGATGTAATGATGTTTAGAATGTTATTCAATAAATTCTTGGGAAATGCATGTGTTTTCTAGGTGGCATCTTGAAGGCCTCAAAAACCAGTGGTTGTGACCTTGGATATGTTCTTTTCTTTGAATTTTTGTACAACTTCTTGTAGGGTACTGAGTACTTGTGGCATAACCTCAACATTGCTTGGATGATATGATATGGTATGCTTGGGACTATTATGTCCATGACATTTAAGGGATCCGGGGAAGGATCCTTATGTAATGTGTAATCTATTCAACCCTTCTTGGTTCACTGAATGATAGCCATATGTACTATATATGATGGTTGGGATGTGCAATTTCCATGGTAAGTATGTTGTAGGAGGCTAGAAACCTCAGTTGAGGTTGAATCTTTCATATATGTTGATGTTACAGAGTTCCTCATAATGTGTGTTCCCCTTGGTAAAGGCCTTCCTTGTTTAGGGAATTATTGTCGTTGTGACAACGACCCTCCAAAAAATTTTCCTATGTTGATTTTGGAGCAAATGGTAACTATCATTTCAAACCCCCATGTATCATCATGTGGTTTGATTTGATATTTGTGTGTTTTATCTCAGTGTCACATCCGCCTATGTCAATGTGTCTCAAGTGTCATCACTTAAACGTTAGAGGCATTTAAGTTAGAAAGTTTATGGTCAGATGAAATCACGACCTATCTTGACTTAGAAATGTTTCTTCTAGCCATGCACACACTCAAAATGCACACAAATGTAGAGAAAGAAAGCAAAAAGCAATAAAATCTCTCACAAAAGACAAAGCGCACTTTTCATTGATGAAGGCTCACACTTGAGGTGAGTGCACTCATTCGGGTTGAAGAAGTGCGCTCCACTTAGGGAGATTCAGTCAGGTAGAGCAAGTGCACCCTACTTGGGCACACTCCTTCGTGACAAAGACTTTTGCCTTGTCCAGTTGCATGCATGACCCAACTTGTCGCATGAGGGCGCACTCCTAGAAAATATGAACTACCTCAACTCTCTCTTAACTAATCCTTTCATGCGATGACAAGTGGCACTCATGCATGAATTGGTTTTGCATGAAAATTTAGTTAAATAAATTCAATTGATCATTCTTTTCATCATCTTTCATATAAGTTGAGTGTGTTAGCGCTTGAAATTTCACCTCAGGCTGAGAAAGGTAAACCTCAAGGCTACATCAAACCATTTAGCCTCGTAGCTAGCCCTACGGGGCAGGAGAAGGCTCTCTCCAGTCTATCAGTGTTACCAATAGGGTAACACTGATTTTAGGCTAGTAAATTGATCAAAGAGTTTGATTTGGGTTTTTTAGGGTTTTTGGTGGCAAATTGAGGGGATGGCAATTTTGGGTGCGGGGATTGGACACAGTTTCTGCAGCGGGTTCTTTGGGGCGAGGTAGGAGACAGTGTTGATGCCTTTGATTGAGGTGGATGGTTAGGAATGACAGGTGAGGAGCTAAGGAGAGCAAACAATAACTTTGAATTCTCTTTAGACAGTAGAAAACATTGAAATTAAACAAACTTAAAAGCAGAGCATGGCAAGCATGAATTCTTACTTTAACACTTCATTTGTTTAATGTGCAAAAGTAAAGAAAGGAAATGAATCACATAACAAAGCTTACAAGAACATTGAGAAACACACCATCAACACATGAGTCCACAAGAATCCCAAAGAGGACTGCAAAACCCTGGTCTTCCTTCGCCAAAAATTGCAGAGATACAGTGAAATAATACAATAATAGCTTCTACCTCAAGAGTCCAACCTTCCAACCTCTGAAAATGACTAAGAAAATACACAATATAGGCAAGCTAACACCTTTCCTTGCCTCTAGGGGTCGAGCTCATCCTTCTAGGAGCTGTTTCAACCACTTCTAAACTTAGCACTACAAACTAGGCAGTCAAAACAACTTGCCTCTATAAGCTAGGAAACCAATTCATTCATTAAATGTTTACCCTTTTCATGAATGAATCTTCTAAAAGAGTTACATAAGGGTAAAAGTGTCTAAAAAGTACCATAATTACATCAAAGAGGATAATAATCCACCCCAAAAAGTCAAACAGGGTCAAACTGCGTTTTTCTGAGCTGTACACTGCATTTCTGGGCAATTCTGCCTGACATGTCGCGCCCCCCTGCCTGACATGTCGTGCCCCTTTGGAGCCATGTTTGGGGCACTTGCAGGTGGCCAAATTGGGCAAGAGTAGGCTTGTTGGAAAAGTCTGTGAGTCTACTTTCCAACCCAACTGGAATTTTTGAATTTGGAGTCCATTTGCCCTGTCAAAAATCAATTCTCCCAAGACAACTTTCTGCAGTTCAAAAAAGTGGCAGAAAGTCAAATTTTGCA
>APFE030941030.1:35240-49514 GCA_000404065.3 Pinus taeda
AGAAATGGAGTTAAAGCAAACCCTAAGACCTAATGCATAGTGACCAAATTTTGCTTGAAAACTCACTGAAATGACAAAATTTGACCTTGACACTTCAAAATCACTTTGTAAGAGCATATTTGATCACCGGAGGAAGGCTGGAAAGGCTGACACTAACAGAGTGCACAACTAGAGAATCAAGAAGTTCATCATCAACTAGTGCAATGAGTAAGTTTTCATGTTCAATCTTTTACCGTTTTTCATGATTCCACTGTCAAATCTCACCTTTTTTTTATATCAATCACTTGTTTTTGCAATTTGTTTATTGGCATTTTAGTTGAATCTTCATATTGAAAGTGTTAATCCACTATCACATGCAAGAGAATTTTCACATTCTTAAGACCTTCCATCCTCCACCATGCATGTGACATCAACTATAAAACCTGCAAATCATTCTTCTCCTCATCTTAGCATAAAATCATGTCTATTGAACTTATTTTTGAGCTTTTTATAGGGCAAATGGTAAAGGCCTCATAGCTAAGAGGGAGTGTTAAGTTGGTAGCTCAGTGACAAATTACAATCATGGGACTAGATTCCTCTTTTTGAGAGGACCAAATTGACCTTTGAAGCACTCGATTTGGACAAGGGAAAATATATTTTTTAAGTGAACCCCACAATGTCACATTTGATCAGGGGTGGCCTAGAGTGAAATTGGATACTCTTCAAAGCCTATAAATACAAGTCAAGTGACCCTCATTTGGACATCATCATAAAACATCTTCTTCTTCTCTCTTCTTTGGATTGGTTTATGCAGGTTTGAAGATGGATCACAGATATTCATTCGTACATGTCTAAAATTGTGGGGTTCGAAGCTTACATGTGTAATTATGGTTTTTGGGTTCTGCAGTAGGGTTGACATAAAAAAAATTGGTTGCAACCACACACATCCAACCTATCTGTGCAACTGGAAAGCTTCAGCTACATGCATGACTCACCCTCCATGTGACTGGGACTTAGGGTTTCATTTTTACAAGTAACCTCTGCGCATCCTCTTTGGGCTTTTGCATCACTCCTGCAGCCTCTGCATGGATGACGCAAGCCCTTCTGACTCTGCGTAGTCTCTGCTGCCTCTGCGTGGCTTCCTCTGGTTTTGTGTTTGCCTCTTCTGCACTGATCTCCCGTCTCTCTGTTTCATACTTGCTGCCTCCTGACTGCTCTCCAGACCGCTGGCTTAATTTCTTAGCAAACCATGATGATACATGGGGGTTTGAAATGATAGTTACCATTTGCTCCAAAATCAACATAGGAAAATTTTTTGGAGGGTCGTTGTCAAAACGACAATAATTCACTAAACAAGGAAGGCCTTTACTAAGGGGAACACACATTATGAGGAACTCTGTAACATCAACATATATGAAAGATTCAACCTCAACTGAGTAGAGATTCGAAAATTTTTTAACAAATAGAGTTGAGTAGAGATGATGGGACATGATATGATGACAGGATACTTGCGACGATTACATGTTGGAGTCGGAAATTTTCCCTAGCTAAGAGGGAGTGTTAAGTTGGTAGCTCAATGACAAATTACAATCATGGGACTAGATTCCTCTTTTTGAGAGGACCAAATTGACCTTTGAAGCACTCGATTTGGACAAGGGAAAATATATTTTTGAAGTGAACCCCACAATGTCACATTTGATCAGGGGTGGCCTAAAGTGAAATTGGATACTCTTCAAAGCCTATAAATACAAGTCAAGTGACCCTCATTTGGACATCATCATAAAACATCTTCTTCTCTCTTCTTTGGATTGGTTTATGTAGGTTTGAAGGTGGATCACAGATATTCATTCATACATGTCTAAAATTGTGGGGTTCGAAGCTTACACGTGTAATTATGGTTTTTGGGTTCCAGCAGTAGGGTTGACATAAAAGAAAATTGGTTGCAACCACACACATCCAACCTATCTGTGCAACTGGAAAGCTTCAGCTGCATGCACGACTCACCCTCCATGTGACTGGGACTTAGGGTTTCAGGCTGTAGCAGAGGTTAGTAGGGCCTACGTTGGGTTTAGGAAAGTGTTGGAAGTTTGTCTATCTGTGGGTAAGCCAGTTTGGCACCCTGTTGTACAAGAAAATTGCTGAATAATAAAATCCTCCCTTGTTGCACCGATTTTCCCACATTAGGTTTTTCCGAGGACATTAGTCCAAAATAACTGTCAATGTGTGCATATTTTTGTCTCTGCATTACGATGTGATATGTGCAGCAGTATTTATTTTAATGTTTGTTGAAGTAATTTCATGAATAACTTATGACGAAATAAGTAGGAAAAGTAAATCAGTTGTTGCAGTGATAGAATTTTCACATGGTACCAGAGCAAGTAATCACAGACAGAAAGGGAAAATCAGTTATGAGTCGAGACCAGGATGTAGAGGCATCCACCTCAAGGGACTCACACAGATTTCCAGAAGATTGCACACGAGAGAGAAATTTTGATTTCTCTGTGTTGGCTTCTAGGTTGGAAGAAGAAGTGGCGTGCATGACTAGTGCTGCATCATCAGAAGTATGGTATACAGACGGTGGAGCCTCGTGGCATATGACGGGAATCAGGGAGTATTTCTCAGAATATCGAGAAGAGAAGATGAACTTTCAGATCACCATGGGGAACAAGGCAAAGTGTACTCCAATAGGAAAGGGTACCATAATTTTTCAGACAGAATCGGGAGAGCAGTTCTGTGCCACAAATGTGTTGCATGTGCCAGAATTGGGGATGAACTTACTTTCCATGTCACAACTACAAGGCAAGAGCTATGACGCTACTTCATCAAAGAAAAGGTATACGTCAAACACCCGAGCTGGAAAAAGAAAGTGCAGATCGAGATCAAAAGTAATCGGTTGTACAGATTACAACTAGAATCTCTAATGGCACTAATAGGTAGTCTTGGGGACAAAGACTTGAACGAACTATGGCATAGAAGGATGGGTCACTTGCGCCATGGAGCTCTGAGAATTCTCAAGAGCACTGTAACAGGTGTTCTGGATCTGAGTATGGAATGAGATGATGTATGCAAGGGATGCGCTCTAGGAAAGTATGCCAAGGCGGCATTTCCTAGGAGCAACCACAGGGCCAAGAGTGTACTAGGATTGATACACTCAGATATCTGCGGACCTATGTCCGTCAAAGCTCTTAGTGGTGTCGAGTATTTCCTTACCTTCATTGATGACCACTCGAGGAAAACATGGATCTATTTTTTGAAAACCAAGGATGAGGTTTTCTGTCGATTCAAGGAGTTCAAGGCTCTAGTGGAGAATCTGACAAGTAAGAAAATCAAAGTTTTGCAATCAGATAATGGTGCAAAATATGTCGATAAGGACTTCACTGATTATTGCACTAAGGAGGGCATCAAAAGAGAGTGGACAGCTCCCTACAATCCGAAGCAGAATGGGGTGGTAGAAAGGAAAAGCAGGACTATTGTAGAAGCAGCTAGGGCCATGCTTTATGATCAAGATATGCCAAAACTCTTGTGGGCAGAAGCATGCAACACAGTTGTCTATGTTCAGAATAGGACTCCTCATCGGGCATTGGGCAAGATTACTCCAGAGAAAGTCTTCACTGGGAGGACACCTGAAGTCAGTCATTTCAGGATATTTGGGAGTTTGGCATATTGTCGCATACCCAAAGAAAAGAGGAAGAAGCTAGATCAGACTGCAGAAAAGGGGTATCTAGCAGGATATAGCGAGAACTCTAAAGCATACAGGATCTATCTTCCAAGGAGCAGGAAGGTAGTAGTACGACGAGATGTAAAGTTCATGGAGGACAGAGCTTTTAGAAGATCTCGCAAAATGCCTTCCAAGGAGCAGTCGAAAGAGGATCCGTTGGTCATGCCTCTTCAACCAACGGAAGTGAAGAATCCTTCCTCAGATCAGGAAGATTCTCAGGATGAGGAAGAGTAGCAAACAGAAGCACCTGTTGGCAAAGGAAGAACCAGTAGGGAGCTTCGTCAGATTCTGCGTGATGCAGAGAACTTCATTGGAGAGCCAAGGAACAGTAAAAGGGAGCGAAAACAACCAGACATGTATCAAGCATTAGTAGCTCAGGATGGAGAGCCTGCCAGCTTCAAGGAGGCAGCTCAGCATTAGGTCTGGCTAGATGCGATGATGGAGGAGTATAACTCCATAATGGTAAATGATGTCTGGGAGGTGGTGTCAAGGCCTCAAGACAGATCTGTGGTAGGTTCAAGATGGATCTACAAGATCAAATATGTTGCGGACGGCAATATTGAAAAATACAAGGCCAGGTTTGTGGCTAAGGTGTATGCTCAAAAGGAAGGGATTGACTATGAGGAAACCTTCGCCCCGGTAGCCAAGTATACATCTATTAGGACCGTGAAATCTCTTGCAGCCTAGATGGGATGGGAGATCCATCAAATGGATGTCAAGACGGCATTTCTGAATGGGGTAATGAAAGAAGAAGTATACATTGAACAACTAGAGGGCTTTGAAACTCATGAGAAGAAGTCTCATGTATGCAGACTGAAGAAAGCCTTGTATGGGCTGAAGCAGGCACCAAAAGCGTGGTATGGTTAAATAGATGGCTACTTGCAGAAGATGGGGTTTGTCAAGAGTGACGCGGATCCAAATCTCTACTATGTGGTCGTAGAGAGTGAACCACTTATCTCAGTATTATATGTGGATGATCTCTTCCTGACAGGATCATCTAGACTCATTGAAGACTGCAAGAAGAATCTAGCCACAAAGTTCGATATGAAGGATCTGGGACGAATGCACTATTTTCTAGGGTTCGAAATTTGGCAGCAGAAAGAAGAAATCTTCCCTGGGCAAGTAAGGTATGCTACAGAAAATCTGAAAAGGTTCAGGATGGGAGACTGTAGACCTATGGCTACGCCAATGATCACCAACTGGAAGAAGATTGATGCATCAGAAGACAAGGATGTCAATCCCACCCTATACCGACAGCTCATAGGGTCCCTGATGTATCTAGTCAATACCAGGCCAGATATTTGCTACGTTGTCAACACCCTTAGTCAGTTCATGGTGGAACCAAAGAGGGCTCGCTGGGCAACAGCCAAGCACGTTCTTAGGTATTTACAGGGAACAGTTGATTATGGGCTCTTGTACAACAAGGGGAAGGATATCAGATTGAGTGGATTTTCTTATGCAGATTGGGCAGGAAGTTCAGTGGATCGAAAAAGTCCCTCTGGGTACTGTTTCAAAAATGGATCAAGAATAACCTCCTGGTGCAGTAGGAAACAGAAATCCGTGGCTCTGAGCTCATCTGAGGTAGAATATATGGCAGAAAGAACAGCTTCGTGTGAGGCCATATGGATTAGAAAACTGTTGGTAGAAAACTGTTGGTAAACCTATTCAGAAGAAATATGGAGGCAACCAGGATCATGTGTGATAATCAGAATTGCATCAAACTCTCTGAGAATCCAGTGTTTCATGATAGGTCAAAGCATATTGATATCTAGTGTCACTTTGTCAGAGATTGTGTCCAACATGGAGCTGTACAGTTGAGCTACACTCCTACAGGGGAACAAGTGGCAGATATCCTCACCAAGTCCCTTGGAAAGTCAAAATTTAACTACTTTAGGGAAAAGATGGGGATGGTAAAGAAACCCTTTCAGAAGTAGTTTGTTAGCAGCACGACTGAAGAGGGAGTTGCAATGCAGATGCAGTGTTGGGAGAAAGGACCAACAACAGCACAGATGCAAAGGGAGTTGCAGTGCAAATGCAATGTTGGAAGAAAGGACCAACAGCAGCACAGATGCAAAGGAAGGTGCAGTGCGAAGGCAGTGCTGGGAGAAAGGACTAGTAGCAGCATGGATGCAGAGGGAGCTGTCGTACAGATGCAGCAGTGACAGTGGCAGAACCATGGGCAGCAGTACAGGATGCAGCAGTGCAGAGGATGTTGGGCAAGGAGCCCAAGCATCAGCACAGGTACCGATGTCGGATGATCAGAGTAATACTCAGTGAGTATTGCTAGAGCACAGTCCTCGCTAAGAGGGAGTGTTGATTTGGGTTAGCATCGGATGTGCTCTAGCCACGAAATTTAATGGAGAGGGTCATGCACATGAGATCTCCAATACCCAAAAAGGGTTTGGGCAGATTCTAAACAGATCAAGGAGATATTAAAATAATTAATATTTTTAATAGAGTCCCTAAGTCTAAACTTAGGAAAAATAAAATATTAATGTGTATTAATATGAATCTATGTTAGAATGGTCCAAAAGACATGGATCAAGCCAGATCTAATCTTAGTCGTTGATTAGGGACTTAATCTCGGCTGTTGAGATGTCAACAGAAAAAGTATAAGAGGAGGCCTGAGGGGCACTTGGAGAACACACTGAGGGCGACCAATCAGTTCAATTTTTGGAGGGGGGTTTGCTGAGAAATTGAGCCAGTGGTCTGGAGAGCAGTCAGGAGGCAGCAAGTACAAAATAGAGAGACGAGAGATCAGTGCAAAAGAGGCAAATGCAGAACCAGAGGCAGCAAAAACTGCGCAGAGTCAGAAGGGCCTGCGTCATCCACGTAGACGCTGCACAAGTGACGCAGAAGCCTAGAGAGGCTGCGCAGAGCCTCAGTAAGCTAACATAGAGGGTTTCAGGCTGACGTAGAGGGTTTCAAGTTGTAGCAAAGGTTAGTAGGGCTTATGTTGGGTTTAGGAAAGTGCTGGAAGTTTGTCTATCTGTGGGTAAGCCAGTTTGGCGCCCTATTGTACAAGAAAACTGTTGAATAATAAAATCCTCCCTTGCTGCATCGGTTTTCCTAGATTGGGTTTTTCTGGGGACATTAGTTCAAAATAACTGTGTCAATGTTTGCATATTTTTGTTTCTACATTACGATGTGATATCTGCAACAGTATTTATTTTAATGTTTGTTGAAGTAATTTCATGAATAACTTACGATGAAATAAGTAGGAAAAGTAACTCAGTTGCTGCAGTGATATAATTTTCACAGAAGGCAATGTTATGAACATAAATATATCAATAAATAATAATAATAGTGATAATAATAATAATAATAATTAATATGTATAATTAATAGTTATGAAAGTACATGTTTGTTAGTTGGAACATGACTATTCATGGAAGGACATCCCACCTAGTATTTATATAGGGCTTGTTACTGCACAAACTAGCAGGGGACCTAAAAAGGGTTCCTATGAGGGCAATTGCTAGGTCAAGGGAAACTATGGAGACCTAGCCCACTGTCACCACAGCTAAGACTCCCTACTCTTTACAAACTTTCATCAATGGGAGGAGACCCGGTAGTTGGGAGGTCACTTATAACGTGTAGATCAATGAAGGGGCGGAGTGACTCAAATGATTCCCTTTCCAGAAGAGTTCGAAGGATAGGGCTTGCTTTCTCTTCAAGCAAGGGACTTAATCTTCTAGGGAAAGGGGATGAGGATTGGAGGGTTGAGGTAGAAGTATAAGACATATAAAAGATTCTCAATCCCTAAAATCCTTATGAGAACTTGGATTCTCGCATAGTCCTTGCTAAATAGGCTTTGATGAAGAATGAGACCACACGAGGCGAAGTGGACCCAACCAAGGATAGGGAATGGATTTTGGCAACCAATGATGTTCTTCACCTAGCCAAGGTGAGGGGAAAGGATTAGACAAGAATTTTCTTCCAAAGATGTCAAATTGATCCTACTAGGTTCTAGCCTTGGGAACACCTAAGCAAAACTTGATCCTAGAGCTAGGGTTTGAGGTATCCAAAGATTCCACTGTCAAAATTGCTTCAAATTTGGAGGAGAGCAAGGGGAACCACCAATACAGTTGTATCTAGGAGATCGAAGTTTTCTTGTGGCCAGTTTCTCAGGAAATTGATGCCCTAGGTGAAAAAGGGAAAAGGGATAAAAAGATGGTTAAGATGATCACCCTTTTTGGGGGACTAGTGCCTAACTCACTTGGGGATATGGAGTCAATGATAATAATGAAGAAGGATTTAGTTTCTTGTTCAAGGAGGCTCTGAAAGTCAACTTTGTCCAATGTTAGAGGAAAGAAAAGAAAAGTGACTTTCAAGCATTTATACTTCATACAAATGGTGCAAGCTTATCAAGATAATATGATATCTAGGACATTTCATTCATCTAACAATTGGCCATACAAAGAAAAAGCTAAATAGACACAATTCCACATTTCGTACATGCAGCAATTAGCCCTAATTATAGAGAAATTCAAATGTATGCAGCAACAAGAAAAATAGCGTTAAATTTTCACTTACAGTGTTCAAGAGTATATCCAACCAGCATCAAATTTGCATATAAGAAGCTCCAAGATAGAAATAGCCAAAATCCATACATCAAAATTTATCCATCATCCAAAATAATTCTCCAAGGAAACATTGTGAAATTCTCTAAAGATAGAGAGATCCCAAGTCAAGTGATGGTACAAATGAATCCAACTAACTCCTATTTATACACCAATTAGGAGTTCGATTTAGCTAATGAGCCTACATTAGCCCCTAAAAATAAAATAATGTGCAAAATGACCTAACTTTGGTGACAAGCCCAACAAACTAGTTCACAGATGAAAGGTAAGCCTCTCAAGAGGAAAAATAATAATCTATGCATGTCGTAGGGCCCTCTAAGAGGTCTAATGAGGTCCACGGGGTGCCATAACAAAGAATAGGACCCTCAAAAGCAGTTGGCCCCTTGTAATAACCTGTGGTGCTCCAAATCACTGTGGGAGCACACAAGTGCCCTCATGGGTGTCCAAACAAATCAAAGATGCATGTAGGTTGCCCTCAAGGGCTAAGATGATAATGTAGGAGATGCCACATCATTGTAGAAGTCCTAGATCCTCTGCCAAGTGTATGGTGTAGATCTGGGGCCAGCTAGGCATGATGGATCAGGTGCATGCTCCTCGTCCAATGAGTGAACCACAAACAATTTCTAAATAGTTGTGGGGATCCATGAAGTGAAATATGCTGCTGTGGAGGCCCATGGCTCTCAACGCTCACCCTATATGTGCCAATGTAGCCCTCTGGAGGATTAGGACCTCGTATAGGGAGACCAAACCCCAAATGGAAACCATCTACAATCCTGCATAAGATCCAATGCGTCCCCTAGGCTTCCAATACAACAAGTCATTAGAGAAATCGTGCAAATGAGCTTACCTAATCATGGACCACAGGTGGGGACTTCATAATGGCCTGCCCTTCCATAATGGGCTTCTGGATGTGCCAATGTTTCCTAAACTCCCAATGGGGTTAACCAAGTACCTTATTAGGTGGTTTCTGCTTCTAAGGGGTATAATATAGTCAAGTTACATCCGTCAAAAGGCGGTGGCATGTGTTAGATAGGTGAGAGAGGTCGGGAATGAAAGGGGGTAGCCCTGGGTCATATGTTGGGGCATAGGGGTAACTAATAAGAGGGAAGCCCACACTTGGGTTTATAAGGTGTAGGAGGGAGAAATCAGGGTACATGAGGTGCCCCAACCTTGATTTTTCCACCCTTCTTTATATGCCTTTTGCCCTTTTATGATTTTCTTTGATTAACTGCTCGGGGCTCAAGGGGTTAGAGCATGATGTATAAGATATAGTAGTGAATTCCCCCATTTAAGGTGGAGCGGCTCATTGCCCACCAAGGGTTGGGACAATCATGGGTTCCTATATGATGAGGAAGGTTCATAGAACCTGTTGGAACCAAGGTGATGGCCATGATGATGAAGTAGAGCTTCATGTAATGGCTTTTGCCCACGTGCTAAATGTTTTTGTCCCAGCCATCTTTTGCATCTTGTGGTACTTTTCTTGTTGAATGTGGCCATATATGCTTTTGACTTTCTTTTTAGCTGCATCAACCTTTAGGCTTCATTTCAAGCCATGACCCAAGGTGTGGACAAGGGGAGGGGGTGAATTGACCCTATGTGGACCTTGTTAGTTTTTGTAACATCGGATGTGTTCTAGCCACGAAATTTTGTGGAGAGGCTAGAATACATGAGATCTCCAAAACCCAGAAATCGTGTCTGGAAATTCCACCTAGAGATGACTTAATTAGGTTATTAGTGAGTTTTTAAATATTTCCTAAGTCTAAACTTAGGGAATATGACTAATCAATCAGAATTAATTAAGTTATGGTGTGAATGTTCTAGAAACTCACACGGATCAACTTCTAATTAATCCTAGCCATAGATTAAGATCTAAGCTTGGTTGTTGAAGTCTCAATAGAGGGTTATAAGAAGAAAGTCGATGGGGCTTGGAGAACACACTTGTAGAGCTCAATTTTGCTAAGAAATCGATTTCCAAAGTAGCAGCTATGTGTTGTCGGAAGTGATTCAGTTAGTTTAAAGCAGTGAGAGAGCGGCAAAGATAGTGAGGTCGGAGGAAGTTGTTCAAGTTCCAGCGAGTACATTGTAGAGAGGCAGTGATTGCCACAGAGAGGCAGCTCAGCGACAGCGGAAAGCCCTCTTGGGGAGATTTATGTTTTGCTGGAGAGAAGGAGAAATTCGGAGCTAGAAGTTGGGCAGAGGGTCCAAAGGCAAAGAGTATCAGTTTCCTAGACAACAGTTGACGAGACAGTGAGAGGAGATGCAATTCCGAGCTTGTGGAATGCAGTAACTGCGTATGATGATGCAGTGACTGAGCAAAGGGAGCAAGAAGCGACTCAATTCGAGCTAAGGCCAGTGTGGGATCACCTGTGGAGTGAGAAATTTTTCTCACTAGTTATTATTGCTAGTTATTTCTTTGTTTGGATTGCTAGTTTAAGCATCCATAGTTTGTACTCAGATTTTCACTACTGCATAATATTAAAACACTCGGTTACTGCACTAGTTTTCCCAAGTTGGGTTTTTCGTGGGACTTAGTCCAAAAATAACGATGTCATATTGTGTGTGTGCGTCTATTTCTTCCAGCGTTTTTATGTCTTCCGCAGTATTTGTTTTGTGAAGGTTGCAGTGTATTTGTTTTGATATTTGCCGTAACACACAAAAAATAATTTGTTTAATTAAATTAACAAACAGAAGAAATAACATCAGTTGCTGCAATAGGATTAGGGGTTAGCCGAATTTTCACATGGTATTAGAGCGCAAATTGTAAGCCAAAGAACTCATTAGCAGAAAGGAAGAGGAATTCCGTAGCTCTGCGTAAGCAACAGTTCAAAACCCTTTGAGGCAGTGCAATTTTC
Source organism: Pinus taeda (assembly GCA_000404065.3). Lineage (NCBI taxonomy): Eukaryota > Viridiplantae > Streptophyta > Pinopsida > Pinales > Pinaceae > Pinus > Pinus taeda. The sequence continues at coordinate 46,373 of APFE030941030.1, forward strand.
TTGGCCAGGAGGGTCAATTTCTCGAGGAAAAATCAATTTCTCTGAGAGAGCGACAGAGAAATCAGATTTCTCCAGTTCGAGGATTACCAGAGGCAGAGGGAGCAGCTAGTATTTTCCTTGTAGAGCAGATTTCTAGCTCGACACAGTGTTTTGCAGCAATTGCTAGTGGAATATAGTGTCAAAAGGAACCTTGCACTTACTTGATACCTGAGATGAATTGTTTTCATAAGACTTAATTTTGCTAGCATCAAATTTTTTCGGAATGTAACTAAATTGTTTTTGTCCTGGGTGATATTGATACGCTCACTAGTTGAGATGTCTGCTCTCGTGATTGGGATGTCGCTAAGGAGTTCTTGAAACCTAATTTTCCCGTATCATGCTTGCAACAATTTTTTTATTTACTTCGGGTATATGATTTCCTTCATATACTAATGTTGTTTGCTTTGTTGGATCTTTACTTAGAATTTCTGCAACATCTGTGTATTTCATCACTTCAATTGGATTGGATCCTTCTGAATTATGTCCCTAGAAACCTACTTTGACCTATTGATCAAGTTTGACCAAGTTGTAACTAGCCACTAGATGTTTTGATCATAAAAATTCCATGTGGCATGGAATCTTCTCATCAAACTGCACATTCTGAGACGAACTTGACTTTTTGACCATTGGGACCATGTTGCATTTGAAACCGTAAACTTTCTCGAGAAACATCAAATGTTGTCAAATGCGACTACCATGCTCTGTTTTCAAAACCGGCCGGCTCGGAACTGACTCGGCCGAGTTGGTCTGAGCCAGGGCCTCAAACTTCGACTTGGCCTTCGAAATGGTTCGGTCGGCCAGGTTAATACCGAGCCGTCCGAGTTGTCTAACAAATCGATCGGCTTGGTATTAACTCAGTCAGCTCAGTCGAGCCCACATTAACTCGGTCGAGTTAGAAACAGCGGCCCAGAAACCCATAAATCAGCAAAAAAATAAAAATAAAGTTTTTTTTTGGGGGACTCCAAACCTGATTTTGTTTTGTCTATTTTGTCTTTAGGGTCCATTTCCCTCTCCTAAACCCTATTTAACCCACCCAACCCCTTTCATTTCCTCACATCCATCTCATGCATTTGAGTGAGAATTTCAGTGAGAGTTTGTGATGAGTTGTTGAGTTTGTTTTTGGAGCAGCGGTGAGGAGTCTTGGGCAAGCATTATAGCTGGAGCGAAAAGCTTCTTAGGCAACCATTTGGAGCAGCATTTGCCATTGAGAAGTTGGTTTCTTGGAGCAACCTTGAGGAGGCAGTTTGTGCCTAGAGGTATTTTTTTTCACTTGTAAAAATCTGTTTTTGCTTATTAAATTTTACGTGCAAATCTGGAAATTGAAAAGAGTTTTTTTTGTGAAAGAAATGAACATTCAATGAATGCTTTTCTTTGTTTTCATTTTCATATTTTTTGCTTTCATTTCCAAGTCAAAAAATGGCACCCAGAGTGAAAGATGTTGCTTGGGCATATGTTGAAATGGTTGATAGTCAAATGCATTGGAAACTTTGCCATAGGAAAATTAAGGAAGGTCCTAGGGGCATTAATAGGCTGAAACAACACTTGGTGGGGATTAGAAGCCAAATTACTCCATGTACCTCACCTGAAATTGAGGAGATTAGGAAGGATTTGTTAGCCAGCTTTGAGAAGTTTAAAGAAGATAAGGCTAGGCAAAAAGAGTTAGAGGCTGAAATTGGGAGGAAGAGGAATATACAAAAAATGTTGGCTACAAACCCCCATTTTGATTTTGAAGGTTCTTCTTCTATCCCTTGTACTGATGCATCCAACCCCTTCCGATATGTTCCTCCCTCTTTTGAGTCTATTCAATAAAAGGGAAAGGGTAAAATGAAAAAGGGTGAGATGAATATCAAAAGTTATTTCACTCCCTCCTCTCCATCAGATGCACATGGTCCTCAAGCTAGTAGAAGTCATTTGCAACCCACTTTAGATGACCATTGCAAGAAAGAATTGAGGGAGACTGCTTGTGATTACACAGCTTGATGGTGGTATGATGCTGATATCCCCTTCAATGCTTCCGTTCACCATATTATGAGCCTATGTTTGATGCCATACATGTTGTTGGAAAAGGCTTCAAAGGCCCTACTATGCATGAGTTAAAGGGGTATCATTTGCAAAAAGAAATTGCCTCCATTAATGAGTATTAGAAAGATTTCAAGGACTCATGGGCAAGAACAAAATGTACCATCATGTCAGATGGATGGATTGATCAAAGAAATCATACCATCATAAACTTTTTTATCTTCTGCCCATAGGGAACCATGTTTTTAAAATCAGCTGATGCATCCGATAAGGTAAAAGATGGACAATTGTTGTTTCATCTATTGGATGAGGTTGTTGAGGAGGTGGGGGTGGCTAATGTTGTTCAAGTCTTCACAGATAATGCCTCTAACTATGTTTTTGCTGGTAAACTGTTAGAGGAAAAACACAGAACCATCTTTTGGACCCCATGTGTTGCACATTACATAGACCTCATGCTTGAGGATATTAGCAAAATAGATTGGGTCAAAAACATTGTAGATCATGCCAAAAGCATAACAAAATTTATCTACAATCATTAATGGATTTTGAGCCTAATGAGGAAACGCACAGGGGGCAAGGATATTATTAGGCCTGCCATCACTAGATTTGCTACTCATTTTTTGACATTGCAATCTATGCTTTCACAACATAGAAACTTACGGAAAAAAAAATTTTGTGAAGAATGGAATCAAAGCCAGTTTTCTCACAAACTAGAAGGCAAAAAATTGAAAAAGAAAGTTAATGAAGAAATATTTTGGATAAAGGCAGTAGAGATTGTGAAGCTTGCTAAGCCATTGGTTAAAGTGTTGCGGTTGGTGGATGGGGAAAGATTGGCTATGGGCTTCATTTATGAGGTTATGGATCAAGCAAAGGCGCAAATAAAGAGGACATACAAGGATAAAGCAGCTAAGTATGGGCCCATTTGGGCAATCATTGATGAAAGATGGAACTGTCAGGCCAGGAGTAACTCCAGACTTGGCTGAAAAACTGATTCGTTTATTTCATTAGGTAGCTATTGTTATATACAAGAATGTGACTGCTCAGTTCATCTTCTTGATGACTGTTCACATTCCAAATTCACCCA
>APFE030941033.1:0-11776 GCA_000404065.3 Pinus taeda
CAGAACAATGCTTGGACTCACCAACATCCCTTCAGATTAAGGGGGGGAATGTTGACACCTAATCCGAAACGGATGGGTGAACTGGACAGTCATCCAGAAGATGAACTGATCCGTTTTATTTGTATATATAAACGTATATTACCTAATGAATAAGATCATCAGTTTTCTCTCGCTCATTAAGCCTGGAGTTACCCTGGCCTGACAAATAATAATAATAACAGTAATAATACACAAATGGAAACGCCGAGAAGAAGTTTTTCGGATATGGATTCCAGAAGCTCGAAAGCCTCAGTGGAAGAAGAAGAAGAAGATAATGAGGGATGTAGCTCGGAAGAGGTTAATAGTAAAATCCAAGCACCCGATAGCAGTCAGGAAGAAGAACATGAGAGTCCCTCGGATGTTGAAGATGATTGGGAGGCGGCAGTTGATGCCCTCAATATAGAAGACTCTTCTTTCAAAACTATAAAAGAAGAAATTCCATCCATTTCCAATCATGGCTCATCTGAAAATAATAAATCTTCCTTCTCCATTGAGGACGGGATTCTCAAACCAGAGTATAAAATTAAGTCCACAAACTTGGCAAACAGGTCTCTTCGTTGTGGTAGTGGCAGGGCTTCGAGACCTGATGATGTATCCCGCCCAAATACCTTGCCAAAGCTTACAAAACTCCACAGTTTCCCATCAATGCTGTAAATTGTAAGTACCACAATTCCTAATCATAATCTCGAATTCAGAACCTAACTACAAGGATTCAAACTTAGATGAGGTTTTGATGCTCCCTTTAATCAGAAACGAAACCAAAATCAGCCTCAAAGACAATATTTGTGTAAAATACTTAAGCCAAGAGCCATATCCTAAAGAGAATAAGCTGGAAACCTCCCCGATACTTCGATTTCCAAAAGTATTAGACGTTGCTCCACCGGGTGAGAATCATCACAGAAATAAGCAATACAGGTATCGAAGTGTCACACACATACCAGAAATAAGTCGCTTTTAGCCATACATATCACACGCATTCGAACGCATTCAACAGGAGTGGATTCTGGGCGTTCATCAAAACGGCTCATCATTCAACAGCAAGATTCATCATACACCACTCAGCATTGTCAGTCATGAACCAACGCTATTCATGAAAAAATTTAACGTACAACGCTTTTGAGAATGGACAGATGCGTTATGAGGCAGCGCTGGAATAAGGCAGAGGCAGATTATTTCAGATCTGAGCACAAAATAATCAATGGAGGCGTAGGTGCAAAAACGCCCTTTTTGAAACGTTTATGACAGTCAGAGAACTGAACAGTCAGACAGAGGGGCAGCAAATTTTATGGACAACAGACACCAGCAGCAGTATAATCAGGTGGCAGCCAAAAGTGAGCTGAAGAAATATTCATGAGAAAATATTCATGAAATGATATGCATATACACATAAGGGCCATAAAACAAATGGCTCAAAAATAATTATGCAGGGCAGGAATACGTGCTCTGATACCATGTTAAACACACATGGGAAACATAAAATAGGAATGATAAATCATGTGAGTTCATTTTTTATTAACAGGAGATATATATTTATAGTACATTGTTGTGACCGTTGGGATTCACATCCCAAGGTCTCTTGGACTCCTTTTGTCCATTCGGCTTCTACACAAACCCATTGAGGATTAGGTGTCCGACAGTTTCCTCGTTTCCATTTCGTTTCCGGCCGGAAACAGACCCTTCTCCAACATTTCTTGCAACTTAATTTTCTATACATTGACAAGATGAAATCAACATAATATGACCTCATGGAGAATATGAGGTGGTTAACAACTATGATTCCTATGATGGAGGAACTATGAAAGATCCTGAGAAAGCTATGGAGAAATGTGAAAGAAGAGTTCGTGAAAAGATAAGATAAGTAATCAACATTTGACGTCAAGAAGCATAAGTTATTACATCTCCATGGAGAAGGTATGGGGACCCTCATACGTACATTGGAAAAGAAGAACCTTGGTAATGTATGTGTTGGAGATGGATTCATACAGTGTGTGAAAGGATTCTGATGTTGTAGAAAACAAATGTCATGACAAAAGGCCATCATAAAAAGGTAACTTTGGTTTGATGTCATTTTAATTTTGAAATCATCTAGTTGGGTTGAAACAAGGCTACCAAAAGAAAGTTGTAGAAGTCACCCACAACTAGTACTCATGGGATTGGATGGAAGATCCTGAAAGAAACATGACTTGGAAGAGATAGGTGTATGAAGGATTGCCAGATGTGGACTAGAAGATCATTCCCACATTAAGAGAAGGATGACATGACTATTGGTTCAACACGATGTTTTGTTGAAGGGAAGTGATGTAGAAGATGGGGATACCCTAAAAAGAAGAAGGCTCTATAATGAAGAAGTTGAAGTTCATGACACAATGTAGATAGGAGGAGCCCTACAAGCAGTTGATAGTACCATGATCTCCACCGAAGAGAGTTGCTATTGGTAACAAGTCCCTTGTTAAGAGTGAGCTTGGGCAAGTCCCTTGTTAAGAGGGAGCTTGGGTATATTCCTTTTTATAGTAATGAATTGGTCCTCCCTAATTGAGAGGGAGAGATAGACACATCATTCTTGTCTTCATGTTGAGAAGAAAGAATGGAGGATTGCGTAAGCATCTGAGATTGATTCTGATACTCTTTGAGGATGAGGTAGGGCATCCAATAGGTAAGAGTAGTCGAAGAGGAAATTCCATGAGGATGTGTTAATCCAAGATGGGAATGGTCCTAGAAGGACATACCTTGAATATTTAGATGGGGTATGTGCCTTGAGAGACAATGATTTAGGTGTCAATAAGTCATTGTGTCCCCAACATTATGGTCTATTCTTGTGGAGAGATGGAGTTGTTAGTCAAGGCCTTGCGATATGACAATGCTGGTTGATATGATGAGATGCACTGAGATAAGCTGAATAAATAGCTTATGAGATGGCTTACCAATTCGACTCTTCTTATGAGAATTCTTCCACATGAGAATGTTCAAGTACCTTGTATGTGTTGATTTGGGGTAGCATCAGATGTGCTCTAAGCGTCAAATTTTGCAGGGAGGCTTGGGCATAGGTATTCCAAAGAATCTAGAAAGAGTTTTGGGAAATTCCACCTAGAAGAGATTTTATTAAAATAATTAATATATTTAATGGTGTTCCTAAGTCTAAACTTAGGAAAATTAAAATATTAATGGGTATTAATCTAATTAGGGGTGAAACTTCTAGAAAAAGCCATCGATCAAGTCAAAACGATCTGAGCGTTTGATTATATTTTAATCTAGGCTGTTGGTTGTCCAATAGGAAGATATAAGAAGGGGCTTGAGGGTCATTTGGAAAACACACTGAGGGATCGAGAGAATCGATTTTCTGAAGTGAGAAGTTCTCAGGAGGAAAATCGATTGAGGAGATCTTTTGCAGTAGAGGGGCAGTGAGAATCTGAGAGAAGGAATTTCGGGAGAGTACCACGTAGAGAGAGGGAGCAAAAAGACGTCCAGAGGAAGGCTGGCGTTGGCCTATGCAGTGCTGACGCAGAGGCAACGCAGTCATTGAGGGGAAGTCGAGTTCATGTTGAGGGAAGTCGAAGTTCAGTTGCCAGAAGCCAGGGTGAGAGTCTGGGAGGCAAAAAGTTGATTTCTTAGCCAGCAGAGGATCCAGAGGAGAGGCAGCGTAATACCCATGAGGGGTGACGCAGAAGATGCCCAGGGTGACGCAGTTTTGCGTAAAGGCCACGCAGAGCCTCAAGTGCAGCATGATCAGTGACTGATTCTTCAGTGACACGGTGAGATCATTACACTGGTCTTTTGTTCAATATTGTCTCTGTATTAGATTTCTAGTTGAGCGTCCTAGAGTTGTACTCATAATTTTCTCCTGCATAATAAAAAACCCTCAGAGCTGCTGCATCGGTTTTCCAGCATTGGGTTTTTTTGGGGACTATTTGTCCAAAAATAATTGTGTCCTATGTGTTGTATTTTTCTTTCTTGCTCATTATTTTGTTTTGCATATATGTAAATTAAGTGAAGGCTGCAGATGTATTTGCTTCGATATTTATCGTAGAACACAATAAATAACTTGCATGATTTAATCAAGTAGGAGAAGTAACATAAGTTTGCTGCAACAGGGATTTCGGTTGTACAATTTTCACAGTATGGATTATGAATACCTCCCTAGTTAAGAGGGAGTGTTGAAATGTGTAACTAGGTTCGGTCTTCATAATGTCTAATCTAATCATGATTTTATGTATTTGATGAAAAGAAGAAATTTTATTATTGTTTTGTAGGATGGGTTTCATGCTCAAGATTATTTAATTTGTAAGTCAAGCACCCATTGAGTGCTTCTAGGTTTTGTTATTTGAGTCATTGTAATATGTATAAGACCCATTTGGGCATCATGTATCAAGTCAAAGAAATTTTATGTAAGTCAAAAGTGTTATAAGACCCGTCCAAGGCAAGTCGTCCTAGTAGTCAAAGATGTTGGCCTACAGGCAACAACAAGTCGTTCTCGTAAGGGCTATTCAATATCCTCATGAATGTTGGTTTGGGGTAGCATCAGATGTGCTTTAAGCCTCAAATTTCGCAGGGAGGCTTGGGCACATGTATTCTAAAGAACCCAAAAAGCATTTTGGGAAATTCCACCCATAAGTGATATTATTAAAATAATAAATATTTTTAATGGGGTTCCTAAGTCTAAACTTAAGAAAATTAAAATATTAATGGGTATAAATCTAATCATGGGTGAAACTTCTAGAAAAAGACATGGATCAAGCCAAAAAGATCTGAGCCTTTAATTAAGATTTAATCTAGGTCGTTGGTTGTCCAACAGGAAGATATAAGAAGGGGCTTGAGGGTCATTTGGAAGACTCCAAGAGAGATCAAGAAATCAATTTTTTGAAGTGAGAAGTTCTCAGGAGGAAAAATTGATTGAGGAGATCTTTTGCAGTAGAGGTGCAGTGAGAATCTGGAAGAAGGAAGTTTTGGAGAGTACGAGGCAGAGAGAGGACGAAAAGATGTCCAAAGAAGGGCAGACGCTGGCCTACGTAGTGTTGACGCAGAGGCAGCGCAGGCTATAGAGGGTAAATCGAGTTTCCTGCTGAAGGAAGTCGAGTTTTAGTTGTCGGAAGTCGGGGTGTGAGTCTGAGAGGCAGAAGATCGATTTTCTCAACCAACAGAGGATCTAGAAGAGGGGCAGCATGATACCCAACAAGGGTGACACAAAAACTGCCAGGAGTGATGTAGTGCTGCGCAGAGGCTACGCAGAGGGTGACGTAGAGCGTCCAGTTCAGCAAGAGCAATCACTGATTCTCTCAGTGACAGGGTGAGATCATTTCACTAGTCTTTTGTTCAGTTATGTCTCTGTATCAGATTGCTAGTTGAGCATCCTAGAATTGTATTCAAATTTTCTCCTGCATAATAATGAAACCCTAAGAGCTGCTGCATCGATTTTACTGAATTGGGTTTCTCCGGGGACTATTGTCCAAAAATAACGGTGTCCTATGTGTTTCTATTTTCTTGCTCAGTTTCTATGTTTCATAATCATATTTAATTTGGTGTAGGCTGCTTCAGTAATTTACTTTAATGTTTCAAGAAGAAATATGAAATAACCTTGTAATGTAATTTACGATCTAGGTGAAGTAGATTCAGGTGGTTGCAGTAGGATTCCTGAGATTGTTAGATCTAGGAATTTTCGCATGGTATCGAAGTTGTTGATGTGAAACAGGGAAGGGCAAATCTAGCACTGGAACAAGGGCCAACTTGCTACAACAAGGAGCAGTGCAAATCCCTTGAGGAATTATGCAGTTCTAGCCAAAAGGGCTATATTTGCTTGGGTGTCTCTCTTTGAGTGAGCCGACAAAGAGGTAAGACTGCTAGATCGAGAAATCGCTGAGGCAGAAGGAGCCACGTAGAGCCTCAGCGCAGAGCTAGAGGGACGTAGTTTTCTGCACTCTGAGTGCTAGGTAGAAAAGTTGTTAGAAGGAAGAAGCAAATTGCATAGTGAGGGAATACTTCCTCAGTGATTTCTTGCCGAGGAAATCAATATTTCTCAGTTATTGGGCAGCAAAGGAGCAACAGACTTACCAACTCCATCAGGGAGTGCGTAAGCCAACCTAGGAGCTATGCTGTAGGGAGAAAGAGGGCGCTGTTTGACATTTTTCGGAGGATATGGCAACCAGTGGCTTGAGGGATCAGGACAGGTTGGACGGGGCTTCCAACTACGTCATTTGGAAGGCTAGAATGTCTTTCCTTCTAGATGAACATGCTCTCAAGACGTATGTTGATAGTCTGGTAGCTGTCTCTTCAGATGCAAATCTGCTGAAGAAGTATAGAGCTGAGATGGTGATGGTGAAGAGGATGATCTTGGATGGAGTCAAGGATCATGTGGTATATCACATTGATAGTAGAGGGATTGCTAAGGAGATGTGGGATGCCTTGGCCACATTGTATCAGGGCTCTTCTGAGTAGCGAAAGATGTACTTGGAATAAAAGTTGAGATCTATGCAGATGCAGAAGGGAGAACGTGTGGATTCATTCCTCACAAAGCTCAAGGAGACCCGTGATGAGTTGTCAGCTACAGGACACACACCTCAAGATTTGAAGTTAGTGAGACTGACTCTAAATTCTGTCTCGGATGAATGTCAAGTCTTTGTCTAGAGTATCCTGGGCAGAGCAACATTCTCAAATTGGGACGAGATGTGGGCAACTCTTAAACAAGAAGAGTTGAAGAGAGATTTGGTTAAGGTCAAACTTGACGGAAGCAGCAGCGGCAGCAGCTGGTCGAAGCCCAAAGTAGAGGAGGAGGATAACACAACCCTTGCATCAAAGGGACAACAGGGGCAACAAAGACGAAAGAAGGACGTCTCTAAGATGAAATGTTTCAGATGTGGTGAGATGGGCCACTATGCATCCCAATGTCCTTTGAAGAAAAAGGACAAGGATGAAAAGCATGACCCTAAGGTTGCAGTCGCAAAGATTGAACAGGAAGAGGAGTTCGCCATGTGAAGTAGAAAGATAAAAGTAAACTGTACAGTGAAACTGGTATCACAATTGAATTGTAACTGTAATGTTTTATTTATTAATAGAATAGATGATGGTTTACATGGTCATGGCAGTTCTCCATTTATAGGAGTTGACTGACCATGCCAACAAGGAGACATGTCTCTTTGATTCAAAGCTAGAACTAGAATTATATTGTTTTTATATATAAGAGAAACACCTCTCATTGTGAACATTGATAGAAGCTCGAGGAGAATACTCTGTCTTCTTTTGGGTCCATGTGGATGGTCGATGAGAGCTTTCTCTTAGAGATTTTGTCTATGTGGATGCTCATGCAAAAAATGGATGTATGTCATTGAATGAATGGTTTTGTGTATCAATTTTATGAGTAAATGCCTTCTTTTTAAATCTTGGGTTATTTAATTTGGAATGTGTTAGATGTGGTAATACTTCTCCGGTATTGATCATACGCCCTCTTATCCTTTTCTTGCTAGATTCCTCTATATGAAAATATCAAGTTAAGATTTTCCTTTGTCAATCTAGAAGTTTGTATAGCCTATTAAAACAATTTGTTAAGGCTTAAAATGTTCAAACCTAGCTATCTTTTTAGTCCAGTTGTGAATTCTCAAGAAGAACTTTAGTGGATCCCATATGCCCAATCAATAGTTACTCACTAGTTTATTCATTTTCTAGTGAAAATTTTGTAGCTTAGACATTAGATTCAGTTCTGTTACCCACCACCAGTGGATGACCCCTATCGAAGAAAATTTCTCCTATATTTGTCTTTAGCCGACAACTAGCAGCCCCTTGCAGCCACCAGATAACACGATGTGCCACCATTCTCCGCCACTTGAAACAACCATTGTGTGTTCTCGCCGATCTGCTATGATCGTATGTTTGAAGGGCTTCCAACCTCGAAGGTATGCCTTTTCATTATGTAAATGGGTGTTTATGCTTGCATTTTTTTGGGGCATATTTGGACATGGACTAGTGGGGTGATTCAGCGGAAAGAATGGGCTTGGATTGTACTCTTGTTCCCATGTCCCAACTTGGTGGTTAATCTTAAATCCTAGTCCTATGTGATCTCCTCTATTGGATGCCAGCTTTAGGAGTGGCACTACATGGGAAACCCTAATTTTGGTTGTGTGGTCCCTCTTCTCGACACCATATCTTTCACTCTACTTCGCTCATTATAAGCCCTTTCCACACTTTTCCCATCTGGGTCCACATTTGTCCATTCGGTCCACAAGGTGTTAGCCTTCACCCTCCCCTTGTCCACACTTTAGGTCGGGCTTGAATGATGCCTTGGAGGTTGATGCAGCTAAAAAGAAAGATAAGAGCATAATTTGGCCACTTACAACAATAAATGTACCACAAAATGCAAAAGATGGATGGGACATAAAAATTTAATGTGTGGGCAAAAGCCAAACATGAGCTCTACCCTTTATTACTATGGCCATCGCCCTGGTTCCTAGCGCCCCTATGAGTGCCCCTCTGCATCATTAAGGAACCCATGATTGTGCCAACTTGTGGTGGGCGATGAACTACCCAACCTTAAGGGGGTAATAACTGCTACATCATACACATTATGCTCTCATCCCCTGGAGCCCTGAGCAGTAAAGAAAGAAAAATCAATAGAAGGGAAAAGGCATATGAAGAAGGGTGGAAAAACAAAGGCCGGGGTAACTCATGTACCACAATTGCTTTCTCCTACATTCATACACCCAAGGTGTGGGCTTTCCTCATTCTAGCTACCCTTGTACCATGAAATGTGGCTTGGAGCCTTCCCTATTGCCCCATTCTGTTTCATTTTATTATTTCACATGCCCCCTGCCATTTGATGGATGTACCATGGACTTGTCACTCCCTTAGAGGTTGAAACCACCTAATAGGGTCCTTTATTAACCTCTCTTGTCGAGCAAGGAAACACCTATACATTTTGAAGCCCATTTGGAAGCGCATGCCACTATGAAATGTCCATTTTTGCCCCCGATTAGCAAGCCTATTTACTCAATTATACTAATGATTGGCTGTACTGGAAGGTGAGGAGACGCATTGGATCCTATACAGGATTGTAGGTGGTTCTCCATCTTGGACTTGGCCTCCCTATACGGGATCCAAGCCCTTCAGAGGGTCATAATGGCACTTGTAGGGTGAGCATTGAGAGCCACGGGCCTCCAGCACAAGCAGAGCATTGATTATTATACCAAGGGCTTCTTCAACACCACTAGTTTCTTGCTCGTGCCCTAGTTATATAGAGATGATGATGCACTTGGACCACGCTACCCCAGACATCTGGCAAATGATCTAGGTCCCAGAGCAGGATATGTCTTGTCTAGGAAGACATGGGAGGGCACCTATCCTCATTCTAGCTCTTATTGATGGAGCATTATTGATGGAACATCGACTTGTTTCATCCAGTTGAAGACCCATGAGACCATTGATTGTGCCTCATAGGCACTCGGGAGCACAACAAGATGTTTTGCTTGGAAATCAAGGGGCCACACACTTGATCATCAATTTTGGAGCCCTCCTCTTCATCATGGCACATTGAGGACTTATCTTGGCCTTCCAACGACCCTTTGCACCATTATTTTATCATTTCAGTCTCATTAGGAAGGCTTATTTTACACATATGAGCTATTTAGTGGGCTTGTCACCAAAGTTATTGTTATTTGCACATTAAAATATTAATTAGGGGCTTAATTAGGCTAATTAGGCCATTCAAACTTGTAAGCGGCTCATATAAATTGAAGAGAGCCTCATTTTGTAACTCTTCATCACTTGGATTTGGGATATCTCTCTCTAAAGAATTCAGACCTACAATTGTGGAATGATTTAGATAAATAAATTCATTTTGATGTGTGGAAAAATTTCACTCTCTCTTGGAGCTTCTTGTTGGCAAGGATATATTCTTCTTTTGTCTTGTAAGTGCAATATAATGCTATATTTCTGTTTTAATGGATGTCTAGTGCATGGAATCATTTTCTTATGGTGAAATAATGTGCCCAAATTAATGCAAATTAGTGGAATCATTGAAACTGTTGGAGATTTTTTGCATGTGTTACTCATTGTACAAAGAATGAATGAATGTTCCTACAAGATTATTTGCATTGCATCCTTGAGACTCCATAATAATTTCCATTGAAGTATAAAAATCTAAAGTTGCCATGTAGCTGCATCCATAAGGTTAGTGAAGCTGTTTCTTTAAGCCTCCTTGAAGAGCTAAGTTCTTGAATTTTGATCATTTTGACTCCAATCTTCCCAATGGCTAAGCATTGGTCCTAAATCCTTGGTGATCACATTAACACAATGAAACATCATTCTTTTTCACCTCTTTTCTTCTTCCCTCTAAGGATAAGGAGGTTTTCTAGGGCTTGGTGCGAAATTTTAGGGAGGAGGAGTTTTGGGATTCCGTCTAGACAATTTTCTTCATTCATTTCTCCTCTAGGTATCCTCCAGTTTTGAACGAATTCTGAGGGTGGAATTTCAAATAAATTGATGCCCTAGCTATCACACCAAGTGGGAACCATAGAAGCTAGTCCTTCAATTTCAGGATTTCTTGAAGGTTTATGCTTAACTACTTATTGAAGTATATCATACGAAACCTTTTCTCTTAACTATCTTGACCTTGGATGTACTGTTGCCAAATTTCTCAACCTGAGGTCTCGTATAGCATTACTTTCAAGGGGTTTTTTTGTGGAAAGTCTTACTAGCTTCTCTCAAAGCTCACACTTTAATTGAACCTTTCCATTGAATGAGCCATCCTTGCCTCACTTTGAACCCTATCATAGACATTAATCGCAAGTGAGGGATACTGGGACTCCTGTCGGTGAAAATCCGAGAAGAGAAGGGGACATAGGCTGCGGTGACAGTGGGCCTTTGTCCCAAATTTTTGTTGTGCCTTCCAGCTTTAGCCTACAAACTAGACCTGCTAGTTTGTGCAGCAACAAGTCCTAAAACCTTAGATGCCTTGGTAGATTTTCTTTGTTGCAAAGCTAGAAATTGGTAGATTTTCTTTGTTGCAAAGCTAGAAATCACCTTTCTTAAAAATATATCTTTCTGCCCTGACATTTTTGAATTAAATTAGGATAAATAACTCATATGTAGTGGCTGTTTTGTGAATTAAAACTTCAGATTAGAAAGTTGCTTTCATTTTCAGATTTACCCTTTGTTTTAGCCTAAGAAAATCATGATGTCATATCTGTTTTAAGGGCTGAAACTTACTGCAGTAATTTCAATGAAATCCACTTTTAAGAGAAGTTTTATAGCAGCATTGATTAAATTTTAGATTTGGAATTTGTGGGAGTTAATTATACATAGAAACACCTCATAAAACCCCCAAGATTGCATAATCAACCTCTTAACCTAAATCTGGAATTAATCTTAATTAATCAACTTCATTCCTAAATCTCATCTTTCAAAGTTGGTTCAAGTTGGTGGCAACCTAGGTAATGTTAGACTTAGTTTGTCTTGCCTTAGGGAACCTAGTTGCTGTGAGGAAAGCCTCTCTTGTGTTGCATCTATTTCAATTGAAAAAGAGGGTAGTTGTCTAGCTGACACTGGCAACTATTTCGAGTTACACTTGACCTTAGTACCTTGTGAGGGCTTTTTTGCACTAACAGGTGCAAGTTTGTGTGATAACAATTCACAACAGTGAGTTCACATCTCACCCTTTTAGTTTTGAACTCCAGTTTCTTATTAATATCCAAAAATGCTTATGCATTCATGAAACAAGAATACTAAAATATTCAAACTATTCTGAGCACGCTAGTTCATG
>APFE030941035.1:0-19740 GCA_000404065.3 Pinus taeda
TTATGAGGCTGTTAGATTCTCTATGCTATATAACAGGCAATCATTCAGATGATTTGCTGAGAGAGTGTGAGGATTTCTTGATGTAATCTCCAATTTGATTAATATATTCCTGATACCTATATTTGGTGGACGTAGCCCAAATTGGTTGGGTGAACCACGTTAAATACTGTGTTATATGTGCTTTTGCTTGTGTTTGATTTAGTTTTGTTGTGCACCTAATCCAACAGACTTGTACAATATTGATACCTTTGAACACACCTTGAAAATCACAACTATTCTAAAAAAATTTGGGTTAAAGTGAGAATTAGAAATAACTACCATTCTGGGGTGGAACACTCCCTTTCTTGGTGATTTGTGGATAATTAGATATTTAAAAAAAAATATTACACGTGTTACTTGTAATAATTATTTCTTATTTTAAAAGTGAGTAATCCTAGATGTGTTGAGATATGTTTCCATGTATGGATGTTTCGTGGAGATCCTTATCGATTGCCACGAATTAAAGTTTGTGAAAAATATCAGAAGTCTATTCTAATGTTTAGAGGGATAGGGATAAATCCCAAACGAGAAATCAAACAACTATCAACTTTAGTAAATAGGAAGGATACAAACTTTAAATCGAGGATGGCCACTTGGAAGCGGGCCACCCTGGGATTATCCAATAAATATATGAATAATGTTACATATCTGCAAACATTGCCCTTCATAGAAGAGTTAGTTGATTGGAAATAACCCTCTTGCTAAGTAGAAGTAGATTAAGAAATACACACAACTATTTATACATGACAGGGCTATAAGTGAATATTAAGTAAAACTTAATTTAAAAAATTAAATCTGAAATTGTTTACATATTTTTAATATCTATAAGAAATTAGATAATAGTATCTATATATATAATAGTATATATAATATAATATATATAATATTATTATTTTCTAGATTAATTATTGAAATAAATATTATAAGAATGTCTAAATATATTATATTATATATAGTAAATATCACCCATTAATTGTTTAATCTTGTACCATTTTTGATATTGTATTGTACATTAAACTAATTAGAATTAATAACTAATATTAAAATATTAGAAATTTAATATTTACAAAAATTAATACTTTCACTACTCACTTTAATTAACTTAAAATAATTTCTACTCCATTATGTCAAGTGTAATTTTATAGTTTCATTATAGTAATTTTATAGTTTCATTAATTTATAATTTTTAGTTTAAAATAAATAAATGGTATGGTACTCATTTTAAAATCTAAGTTGATATCAACCAGAGGACTGAATCTTAACGCAATCAAATGGTTCTGATAATAATTCGTTTTTAACATTTAAACTTGATTTCCCAAAACCTCAGGAAATTTCATTGTTATTAATTTAGTAACTCAGGAAATTTCATTGTTATTAATTTAGTAATTTACTAGTGTCATTAATTTGTTAATTTTTTAAATTGAACATAAAATTTAAGTTATCTAGAATTTTCTAAAGCGATTCGAATTTAAAGCTCTGATGCATTAATTTTGAAGATTATATTTCAGATTTTTATGAAAATATTTTTATTTCATAATTAATACACATTTTTCATTCGTTATTATTCAATGAAAACTAAACCTTATACCTACTAATAAGATATAATTCCATAATAGTTTATATTATTCATATTATTGCTATAAATTAAATATATATATTAATCATTTATCATGTATAACAAAATTTAATATTAAAATTTTATTAATGATTTGATTTGATAATATAATTTATGATTTTTGATTTTATAACGTTATATATATTGATGAGTTTTTATAATAAATTGAAATAAATATTATAAACAGAAATAATTTATTTTATATTAATATAAAATTTTGGTATTAATATTTTAATATTTGTTGAGTTTATCATTTTGTATATTATTTATAATAATTCATATTTTATTTATTGTATTAATAAAGATTATTTTTAAAGGTTATTACATAGGAATTTGTACCACTATCAATATATAATATTTATGAAATTTAATATTTATAAAAATGAAAAATTCTTAAAATATTTAAATAAATTATATATTGTTATCTCAGAATCCTAATAGTACACACACGAACCTCAATATTTAGGAAAAAGAGTATACACTTCAAATCTTAATCTTTATGAAAATTTCAGTATTTATAAAAGTTTCATTGTTTTACTTTTAATTAATGTCTGACTTTTGAAAATAATTTGCAAAGCTTAATCAAATTTTGAAATTTTTTAACATTTGCATTTTTATTTTATGATATTTTTTTGATATATATATGCTAGCCATTTCACCTAAAGGCAAAAAGGATAGCCATCGAAACCTTGTATTGTTTCCCTCCCTCTTACGTTTCTCTTAACTTCAAATAACTTCTACAAAGAGGTGAAGAGTTCCAGCAGGTCTGCTTATCTGTGTACGCTGGTGGCATGTACATATCTACCCGAAAATTATTTCCTATTTCTGTATGAGAAAGACATGAAAAAAATAGAATGTTGGGAGCATTAAGAGATTATAAAATTTCCACGATTATTATTTGTTCCCATATGTTCTAGAGATTTTCTGGTCCAAAGTTGTCTAAGTACAAAGAGGAGGAGTATTCCTGGCCACTGTTTCTTCCCTTAATGTTCTCACTGAATTACTTCCGTATTTTTTGGCATTCTATTATCTATTTCATTTAATTTTTAATACATTGGCATTCTATCATCTATTTCATTTAATTTAATTTTTAATACATTGGCATTCTATCATCTATTTCATTTAATTTTTAATACATGAATTATATGTTGATTTAATTTTTAATACATAAATCATATGTTGATGTATATTCAAAAATATATTAGTAAGATACAATCATTTTAATATGGGCAAAGTTATTAAATCAATTTTATGCATAAAACAAGTCATTTAAATAGTGTCACTATTTTATATTTTTATATAATTTTGTTTAAAATACAGTAAAGATTTATTGGAATTGGAAATTTAAATTGCCTAATCTACACAGTCTAAATGGCCAATTGTTTTTTTAAAGCATTTGATCTATTTACCAATTTAAAAATAAAAATTAAATAATATATTAGATTTACCAACAGAGTGTAATTTGTTTTGTTTTTTTTTTTTTTATATGTTTTAACTCTAAAAGATGATTCATACTATATTTGATCCCTCTGACCGTAAGTAATCATGGTTAAGAATTAAATCTTTATTGATAGTATTTTACAATATAAGTTAATTTTTAATTTGTAAAAAACTTTGTGAACTCCCACTTGATACATTGTGATAATCTACACATAACTTTGAATATTACACTCTAAATGAATCCTCTCCAACAAAAAAAAACCCCTTTGGTAAAACAATATAAATTTTTTTAATAAAACTTAGTTATATAAATTTTGAATAAAAGTTTAATTTATATTGAATGTGAGTTCTAGGGATATTTTTGTTAAATTTCCATAAGGAAATCTATCTTTTCATTAATAAAATAATGACACCAACAAATATATGAAGTGTTGCCTCAAGATAGGGAAACTATGTTTGACACACAATGTAGGTTTTAACCCCGTACATAAATTATGTGCATACGAATTCTAAAAATAGAAAGTAAACAATGGCAAGAGGATAACACATAAAACAAATATACACAAAGATTTTCCCCCAGATCCCAAAAACGGGACTATTAAATTGATTTTTCATTATGTTCCTTTCAATGTTACAATACATATATATACATTTCGAAGCATCCATAAAGCACAATCCATTAACCCTTGATTAGAACATAACCGTAGTTCCCTTGATTGGATCTACAAAATACCATGAACCAAAAGCCATCGTGCCCAAAACCATGTGCTAAATCCATGCACAAAACCATAGGTAGTAGGTTCACCCATCTAATCGGGCTAGTCATGGAAAGGATATAACACAACCCAACACACAATCACTTGGTTGAGATAATATCTCAACCACACACCAATCTAGGAACATCTAGATATAGTGACCCTAAGGGAATAGGAACAGACTCTAGTAGATAGAATGAATCACAACTGACACAAGTAGGAATTACAATTTCCAAGTCACCCACTTAATGACTACTTGGCTTAATCTCAATTTGCAAAGTGTAGTTGTGGTCAAACATAACAAAAGAATATGTCGACGTCCATATAAAGGAGAAACCATCCACTGGAATGCGTGGGTGCCAACCGCTACAACAACCATTCTACTAGGATTCGCTTCACATACATTGTTCTGTCAACCATTATAACTACATACATGTACATGTACCTATAAATCCCCCTCCATCATCATCATGGGTTTTATCATATTACCCATAACCATGCTCTAGGTTTTATCACATTGTCCTCAACCATGCCAATAAGGGCTCTCATCCACCAAGGCTCAACTCAGCCACCAAGGCTCAACATGACCATCAAGGCTCAACTCAGCCATGAAGGCTCAGCACAGCCACCAAGGCTCAACACAGCCATGAAGGCTCAACTCAACCACAAATGCTCAACACAACCATCAAGGCTCAACTCAATTCAGCCACGAAGGCTCACCATAGACCCAACTGAACTAGGCTGAGGGTTTTCTCCACTCACCTTCAACCATGCCAAGGGTTTTGTCGGTTGACCATAAACCATGCCTACAAGAATTCATGCCCACTTCACTCTCGTACATGGTTACAAACCAACACTACAAACACAAAGTGGTTTTATGATTACCATGAACTTTATGCGGGTACACATGCATCATCGGGCTTACATTTCACACTCCAACTCTTGGCGTTACCACATACATACTTTACAATACCACTACAAAACACTCTAGACTTGATTACAATTAATGTGTTACTCATAATACATTATCATCATGAGTCTACCCACAAACTCACACTAACTCACACTCAATTGTCCATCATCATTTAATTTCCACTGTTGCACAAAATCAATATTTGTTGCACTTCAACTGTATTATCCACCATGGAATGCCTTTCGTCTCTTCTTTCTTTTTATGGTTTAATTGTCTTGGATTCACCTACACGATTTGTTAGAGTAGCTAATTATAAAAAACCACCCCATTGAGTTAACTAAGCTCAATGCTTCTAATTCCAAAATATTTGTAAATACCATTTATTAGCTTACCAAATCCCACATAAATTCAGAAAAGTTACTTTTCATTTTACCGTGGTAGAATATTACTAAAGAGACTTGAAACCAACTATAATTCATGTAATTATGCTCGAGTTAAACCCATGGCTTTTCCACCTATTGTGTCTACCTAAAATGTTCCTTCTCCACTTCCACCTAATAGGAAACCCATGCCAACTTCATAGGAAAGCCCTTCCAAATATTCAGATGGGGGAGAAGCTTATTGGGAAGCTTCATTTATCTATCCTAAAATATTTCTAAATATTGGCCAACCATATTTTGTTGTGTTTCCTATAGGCACAATGATTTTGTTGCGAGCGTAGGTTGTAGACGCTTTAGAAATACTCAAAAACCAACCCCTTTTATTCACCCCAACATCGAAATAGAATACCTTGGCATCCAACTGTAATTTGTTGCTTGAAACTTCCTCATCATCTCTCGACATAGTAATTAAAGAGATCGAGGAACCATGTAACTCCACTAATGGGCACAATCGGGTTGACTAGTGAGCAGTACCCCACAACAAATTTGACCCCCAAGTGGCATGTTCATCAACTCAACTAAGTCCACACAGGTTGAATCCTCCACATATACTTGTAATAATTTAAGAATGTTCCTTGTGTTGCAAAAAAGTTGTGGAACAACATATGTCATATATTCGACTCATCTTTGAGGTGACCGACCCGCAAATATTGAGAACTAGCCAGTCCAATTCTATGTCCACATCTTTAGCACATTTTTTTAGGTTAGGGTTGAATATGCTCCCACAATACATTCCATTACAAGTATTGATCACATAGTTGGGTGCATCTGCATCATGTTACACATCATTTTGTCGTTGTCCATGTACTCCCCATTCCTTGATCCTTGAGGACCTCTACAGTGAACCCTTCATACTTTCCCATCATGAAGAAACTCCCATTGTGTACCTCTTCATGAGCAGAACAATTCCCCTTTGCATCATTTTCCCAAAATATTTTGTTTTTCCTAGTTTACAAGACTGACACTAATGACCCATGTCCTCCCCGCGCCGATATGCAGGGATTACAACTATCTCTCACGCTAAATGGAGCATTTGAGCCTTTTCCCGGTCACGTTGATCCTCTTTTGGAAAGTTTTTTAGATTTACAGTCGATGCTTCCAGCTCTAGAGGCTTCATAACGAAAGTCTAGTAAATGGTTAGGCCGGATGGAGCCGAGGAGGTCAGATTGGGCTCCTTTCCCCTATTAGAATGGAAATATCTCAAGAGATAAAACCTTCTCCCATGAGAAGAGGAACCATCTCCCATCCATTCAAGCTATATAAAACTCCACTTTTCCCAAGCACAAGCTAGTGTGTGTGTGCTAGTGCTAATTAAGATTTGTTTGGAGTAATCGATAAGTTATCCATACTTTGTAGCTCTCTAGTTTGTGATTAAGGGAGAATTGTGACTAAGTGTGGTGTGAAGCCTAAAGGGAAGAGCTTTCAGACTACCATTGTTGGGGCCATCCATGGAATGCTAGTGGAAGTGTGTGGGAACTAGGATTTGTAAGAGGAGAACATCAACATCAAGATGTCAGTTGTAATCTCTTCTTGATTTAATAAAGATGCAACTATCAATTGATTTCCTACATAAGATGTTATTTCACATGTTTATGGCTTAATGTTTCTTGACTTGTTAAGTAGGTTGAATA
The DNA here is from genome assembly GCA_000404065.3 of Pinus taeda. Taxonomy (NCBI): domain Eukaryota; kingdom Viridiplantae; phylum Streptophyta; class Pinopsida; order Pinales; family Pinaceae; genus Pinus; species Pinus taeda. The sequence continues at coordinate 6,834 of APFE030941035.1, forward strand.
CAATTTATATAGTATCACGGTTGTTGTGTGATGTTGTCTACTTGTTTTAGGTGTTTACAAGAGGGAACGAAAGATAGTTGGGGAAAGGAAGGAAGGTCGTCATCCAATGGATAGTGTATTAAGAGGTAGGCCCTCTTAATTGGTTATAACCTAAGGAAACCTCCCCAGTATGGTCGCCAATTTTTGGTGCGGGTAAAATTCTAAGTGCAGACACAAATAATTCCTGTAGCCCGGGACTGAGTCTAGCAACAAACAAGACATTCATGACTCATAAGAGAACATGGCTCCCAAGAGGTCTTCACTAGAAAAAGGAACAACGCTCTAGGAGGAAGACATGTCATTTGGTACCAAAGACAGATTAGGTTCCAAAGCCCCTAATACATAATGTACTATACCATCTGCCTGATTATCAGTAGATGTGGAGAGAGAATGGGTAGCCACATAATTTACCTGTGGCGACAAGGGTACTGCTTGCGAATAGGAGCTGATAGGGCACGATTGTTGTCAAGGAGGCACTTGGTGACCAATGACCGATAGTTGGTCAATAGTCACAATTCTCCCTTCGTGTGGAAACCAACCACACGAAAAGTGTAGAAACAAGAGCTCCCATGACATAAACATAGTCATGTCCAAGGAGAAGATTGAAATGTAAAGGAGATTAGACTACCATCACATATATATTAATGATCTTTCCTCCCAAAGTAATAGGGAACTTCAGAAGGATCTCTAAGGGCTGACTGGTTCCTCCGTTGAAAGCCAACATATTTTGGGCAACAGGCACAAGCTGTGGGCAACCCAAAGCCTGCCATGCAGTAGATGACATGATGCTAACAGATGCACCTTCATCTCATATAGTGCCATGTACTACCATATTATAGGCTTGTACTGTGATTTGGAAAGGCACAAAAGATGGAAGGTGGGAATCAGTGAATTGAATCCAATCAAAAGAGACAACATAACTACTTGGTGGGGGTATCATATGATTTCCCTCATGCTTTGTAGGAATAGGAGAAGGACTCTCCTGAACAACTGGGATCGGAAGGTCACTCTTCAATTCATGAGAATCTGAGGAGATGAGAGGAACATGATTTTTATGGTCACTACTCTCTTCCGGAACAGAGTGAATAACTGAAGGTGTAGCCAAGTCAACACTCTTTTTGACCAATGGTTGGTTGAGAATAGACATGAGAGACGATAGTTCCTAGTCTTGTGTTAACCTCATTAAAGAATGAAAGGGTGAGGATAGTTCTTGGTCTTCTTTCAACCTCGTTAAAAAATGAAACAAAGGGTATGAGGATAGTTCTTGGTCTTATGTTAATCTCGTTAAGAAATCAAACAAGGGATGAGCATAGTTCCTTGTCTTAGAGCAAGCTCATTAGAAAATGAATCAAGATGTCCGAGGATAGTTTGTTCTTGTATCAACCTCATTAAAAAATGAAGCACCTCCCTTTTCCAAATCGATTCTTTGATTAAGGTCACGTAAAATCCCAGTCGACTCTTTCCTGGATCTCGAAAGTGAACCTTCATTCCATTCACCTAGTTGAATGAAATGAAGCTTAGGGGGCATGTACCTTGAATTGACTCATTATGCCGAGGGCGTGTAAGCTTATCTCAAGCATAGTTTTTCATTTCAAGCTTGTGTAAACATGAAACTAAATCCAAGTAGAGTTCTCCATGGTTTAATCTTGTGTAAAAATGAACCCATGCCCGATTTAGATCACGTAATTGGCATTTTAATTAGTTGATTTCTGCTAGATGAGCCTTGGTTGTTTTATTCTACCACCTCCATATCTTTGGCCAATTATATCCTTTTATTTGGTTATTTTTCCTTTCACGAGGAACTGCAGTAATGAGTTGTTTTATTAGCCATCCTCTTAAACATTACATGTTTTGATTAGTTCCTGAATTGTCTGAACGAGTTGCTACCCTTTATACCACTTGTTACTCCATGACGAGTCACTTTTAAACTCTTTTCTCACTCGTAAAAGATGAAAAGATTGCCAAGTATTTTTTCCCTTTTTGACTCATAAAAGAGAATAAAAGGGGGGGTTTTCTTTCAAGCTCTTTCCAACTCTCTAAACACGAAAATATTTCTAAGCTCTTGTCGTTTTGAACTCGTAAAAGATTGCGAAACGTCATGCACCTAGTATACGTTTAACCATTTTTTGGGATGGGATGCACTATTTATGAAAAGTGTACTCCTTAAGTAAAATGGTCAAGCGATTCTCTCAAGTATCGTTTTTTACCTTCTCAGGTTCGAGAGACACAAATGTACGAAAAGGGACCATGTGGAGTTTTCTTTTTCATGGCTTTTTCAAACTCTCTAAACATGAAAAATATACCATGTTACCCCTTTTTCAGACTCATTAAAACATCAAACAACATTGGATTCATCGCCATGACGAACATGAGTTTCTGATTCCTAGGGCTCGTTAAAATTACTAGGTTGGAATTGTCCGAAGGATGAACTTATAGTGCAATCACATGCTATTCCCTTCAAGCTTGCGATAAAAAATAATTGGGGTACCTGCCAGGAATGGTCGGGGAAAATTGGAAATTTTATCAGTTGTGTCAGTAGCTCATTGTTGAACATGACACTTTTTGTTTTGTGTCAAGTTGGGATATCCCCCTTTCGTCAATGACCTTCCTGGGTTGGGCTGTTCATTTTTTCCTTCCATTTGATCTTTGCCATGTCATCACGACCACTACTCCTATGGATCCAAAAGCTTCCAAACTCCATAATTGTGTTGTTGATATGTTCAGGAGTTAGTCCCTCTATAGTTACACTTACTCGTGAGCCTCTATATCATCTGAGATCATTTTCATCCCTTTGTCTTGTTTTGATCATGTGGGTTACATCATGGCCCTCCCTCGACATGGTCGCTTCCTATTGACTTCAGTTCATTATCCAGGAAGTTGGTCGAGAGACTCCCTTCCAGTACCTTAGAGCTTGCATGCCCTAATGGCAAGTTCTTTTCACTCGATGAGACATTCACATCATTGGCTTTTGATCAAGTGATTTCACGGGTGTTTGATATCAGTTCCTTTATTCACATTCCGTGAACTGTGTTGCCAGTAACTTGAGAGCCATTGTCATTATTGGTGGTTTCTCTCATGCTTTTTAATAATTTACATCATTGACTCGTAATCAAGTGATTTTATAGAATGTTCAACATCAACACGCCTATTCACATGTTAGAATATGTACTTTGATCAGGTCGTTTTGGAGCACAAGACCCTAGGCTTAGATTACAAAATTCTAGGTTGCAAGGTGATGTGACATGATCATGTTGATATACATGTCTCTTTTAGATGGATGGTTGTGACCATACCATTCGTTTTCATATGTGATCCTTCTCATTATTGGATGGTTGTGACCATACCTTGGTTTCAATATGATTCCCTTTATCAGATGGCTATGCCTATGCTTGGATCCATTTACAAGATCATTTTGTGGATGGCTGCATCCATACCATAATTCATATGTCGTTTGAAAGAGTTTTCAGTAACATATATGTATATGTACTTTCTTGTAGGTTTTCCAATGACATGCTCTGGTTCCCCACACTGAGTTATAAAGAATTTCAGCCCTTAATCTAGTTCGGCCTTCATGCTTTAGCGGGCATCTGTTACACAAAATTTTCTCACTATCCCTATACTCCATGTTCCTTGATCATGTAGGACCTCTACAGTGAACCCTTCATGCTTTCCCATCATGAAGAAATTCTCACTGTGTCCCTCTTCAGGAGGAGAACAATTCCCCTATACATCATTTTCCCAAAATATTATGTTTTTCCTAGTTTACAAGACCATTGCTAATGAACCATGTCCTCCACACACTGATATGCAGTGATTACAACTATCCCTCATGCCGACTGTAGTGACTGAGCCTTTTCCTAGTTGCGTTGATCCTCTTTTGGAAATTTTTTTAAATTTGGAGATGAAGCTTCCAGCTCTAGAAGCTTCGTAATGGAAGAGGTACATCGTTAGGCCGAATGGAGCTGAGGAGACCAGATTGGGCTACATTCCCCTATTAGAATGGAACTACCTCAAGAGACAATACCTTCTCCCATGAGAAGAGGAACCATCTCCCATGAGAAGTGGAGCCATCTCCTATCCATTCAAGCTATATAAACCTCCACTTTTCCCGAGCACAAGCTAGTGTGTGTGATAGTGCTAATTAAGATTTGTTTGGAGTAATCATCAAGTTATCCATACTTTGTAGCTCTCTAGTTTGTGTTTAAGGGAGAATTGTGAGTAATTTTAGTGTGAAGCCTAAATGGAAGAGCCTTGAGACTACCATTGTTGGGGCCATCCATGGAATGCTAGTGGAAGTGTGTCGGAACCCAAATTTGTCAGAGGAGAACAACAACATCAAGATGTCAGTTGTAATATCTTCTTGATTTAATAAAGATGCAACTATCGATTGATTTCCTACATAAGATTTTATTTGACATGTTTATGGCTTAATGTTTCTTGAATCGTTAAGTAGTGTGAATACAAATTGTATAGTATCATGGTTGTTGTGTGAGGTTATCTACTTGTTTCAAGTATTTGCAAGAAGGAGTAGAAGATAGCTGGAGAAAGGAAGCAAGGTTGTCATCATATGGATAATGTACTAAGAGGAATGCCCTCTTAATTGGTTCTAACCTAAGGAAATCTTCCATAGAATGTCTTGTTTGTGGCTAGACCCGCTCTCACACTAGAGGAATTGTTTGTGTTCGCACTTAGAATTTTACCTACACCACACATACTTACACATTGTCCAAGGAGCACCAGTGTTCAGATTCACGATTCTTAGATTTAGACATTGATTGGGGTGTCAATGAAAGTGGTTTCCTCACATATTTTGGAGAACTAGGCTGCAAATATCACTGTAATTGTGACCAAAGGTCTTGTATCTCTTCAAGAAACGCATCTATTTCATGTATGTATTGTCGGATCAAGTGGTTCACATGTCTAATCTCAACAGATTTAATGGATCTCAAGACAAATGGATCCCTAGAAGGAATTACAAAACGAAATAGGATTTCAAGATTTTTCAACCTCCCTCGCTAGAATGACTCTCATGCTGGTTTCCCCGCATAATTCAGATCAAAAGCAACAAATTTCATTAATTTTTCATTTCATTTGTAGATATACTATTATAACAACATAGCCATCATCGAGCAACCCCATCATTAGTGCTAAGGGCGATATGCACTCCACCACTGTTATGTAGAAAGGAGCATCACTACCCCTTGATAACAATGACTAAATGCTGCCATGCATTTTCTTTTCCTCTCATCTTCATCTTCGCATTGGAGAATCCTCATTTACAGTTGAAATTATATCAGAGGAAGTTGGCTTCAACAGGAATACTCTCGTTACTCAATTCAATACCCAAATATATCATTGCTTCTTCCAAAGTCACATGGCCAGCAACAACAATACCAACACGACCTGATAAGGTTGATCTTCCCAGATCGGCTTAGATGAATCCCTCTTCTCTCCTGATTGTTAGCAAGGCGAATGAAAAATTAGAGGAAGTCAGATCGACCAACTATGCCTCTCGTTGCACAAATATGTTCCACAATTTCACAGCATGAGACTACTCTTGGCATAGTTGAATCCTTACCTCGAAGCTTTGATGCTATAGAGAGGTTGCAGGAGTGACTCACTTGGTCGCTTAAACCAATACACATTAGAATCAATCATAGGTGAGGTTTGAAAACCATTCTACCCACGATGCCCAGATTGTTAAGGCTGACTCTATCTCTCTGACACTAGGATCAGTCATCCTGGGTGTTTTCCAACCTTCATCTACGCTCTTCAAGATTGAACAACATTCCCTCCTACACACAGATTTTAGCTTACCCTGCAAATTCAAATGATGGACAAACATATACACTCTAAACAAACACACTTACTCTCTATTTCCCTCAGACCATGAGGGGCTAAGATCAGGCCCTCACGATCTCTAATACCATGTTAAATTTACATAAGGAAATCTATATTTTCATTAATCAAATGATGTTACAGATAAATATATGAAGTGTTCTCTCAAGATATGGAAACTATCTTGGACACACAATCACTTGGTTGAGAGAATAGCTCAACCACACACGAATCTAGGAACATCTATATATAACAACCCTAGGGAACAGGGACAAACTCATGTAGATAGAATGAATCACAACCAAGACAATTAGAAATTACAATTTCCAAGTATTTTTACGTTGGAGTGTTGTAAATTGAACCATGAGTAGTCAAATGTATTTCTCATTGGATATATCTTCTACTCTAGGAAAATAAGCAAGTCAAGGTTGTATAGATTAATTGATTTAAATAAAGTATAATTTTTATCACATTTAAATTCAAAAATTTATAAAGATTTGAAATCAAAAGTAATTTGTACTTTTAGAATTTGATAATATTATAACTTAGTATTTTAAACTTGAATTATAATTTTAAATAATCTAAAATATTTTTAATAAGATTTATAATTTCAATCTTTTATTATTATTTAAAAATCCGATTAAAATTTAATTTAATATATATATAATATATATATATATATATATATAATAAATATATATATATATATATATATATATATATATAGCATTTAATATTTCTTAAATTTGATTTTCATAGAACGATTGAAGATGATGGATAAGTTTCAACCTTGGGTTTGATAATGAAGTGCACTCTTACTCAAATTGAGTTATAACAATTTGTTGGAAACCCTCAATGCCATGGTATTCTCCAAGCTAAAATTACTATTTAGCATTGGAAACTCTGAAGACCTCAACATTCTCTTTGATAAACACGACATTTTAACTTTGGAAACCATGAAGATGGTGTGGTGCACATGGGAGGCAGTAAACAATTTCTTTCTCTTTAAATCAACAATCCACATGGCCACATTCATCGCCCTCATTCACAATGACCTACCAACTACATTCCATCATTTCAATTTCTTTTTTACCATCATTGGCATAGTGGCTCAAAGGAGGTTCCCCTCAGCTTATCGACACAAGTAGCATAGTGGGCATACTACATCTAAAGGTGGAAGAGGGAAGTTCCATAGTAGTAAGGAATAATGTTTAAGAAGTCAGTCAATATTTGACTAGATACATCACATTAGAGAGATGAATGCCATAAAATAGAAAGGTTCTATGCATTAAGAAAACAAATAAATGCACAACTTCATAGGGAAGGAGACATCAAGGTGGTCGAGAATCAAATAATATTAATAGATATGACATGTTAAATTGAAGTATGAAACTAAAGTAGAAAGGTTCTGACTCATAAGAGATGATACATCAAAGGAGATGAGATGAGCTCTCATTCACAAGCATTGAATGTTGCTATCAAAATTAGAACTGGCCAAGGTGCAGTGTATCACCTCATGACCATCGTAATACTGGGGATGGGATTCTTCATAGATTCTTATGAATATTTTTTTGCATATTGATAGATCTACTATTCTAAACCACGTTCTCAAACACTAGGTACTTTGTGAGCTAGTTTTTTGGTAATAGTGAGTGGCGTCACTCTTTGTGGAGATCTGGCAGGATAATTATGCTTTCCATTTTTGAACATCAAGATGGGTCATATTTTTTTTTTTTGAATGACACTGATATTCATGGTGGTCAATACCATCAGTAGTGGTGGTGAGCACCATCGGTGGTGGTTTGTGAATTCACCACCAATTCAAAATCCCAACAAGATCTTATCACGAGGCCTGTGAATGAATGCATGTGGATTGTTTGGCTTATCGTGAGGCCGCTATTACTCGTGAAGAAAGGAGAAAATAGTCTCCAAATAAAATGAGTGTAGGGATGAGATCATTTCAGAGATCTCACAACAGAGATTTAGCATTACTTTGTTCATGGCCATTGATGGGTGAATTAACATCCACTTGAATTGACCACTGGGAGGCATCATCATCATACATGATTCTCATGTTTTGAATAAGAAAATGTCATAGAGGTGTAGGCATCATGGATGCCATGGTATGAGAAGGTAAATTAATGAAAAAAAATATGATGGATACAGATTATATTTCAATAGTCAATGCATGACAATGAATTGTCAAAGTTCCAGATGTTAGGGTCCCACCCTAACCCCCTTATCTATGTAATGGGACCATGTCATAGTGAAGAGTCAATAAAGCCCATATTAATAATTGTAAGTGGTTAATCCGCAATTAATAACGGAACCACAGTTAGTTGCAAATGGGCCGTAGTATTAGATAGATGGTATTAGTAATACAAGGCGTATTGGCCCGTGGTAATTGCATTGTATGAGGTATATATAAAGGATAGAAACTCCTTGCGAGGGAGCATCGTGTCTTAGGTTTTGTAATCGAGCCTCTGCTCTATTGGAGGTTGCCCCCTCAAAGAGGCAAGTGAACATTACTCTCCTGATAATAAAATCATTGCTATTATGTGTCCTGGTATCTTTTCTGTCGCATATTCTGTTGTTTCTGGGTATCGTTTCTTCGCATATTTTGTATTTGGGTAATCCATTTTGCAGGTTAAGAGGGATAACAAGTGGTATCAAAGAGCACTTTCTAGGGCCGTGGTCTCCGAATTTTGTGAGAAAAACAAAAGATTCCGGCGTCGAGACGTGGTTCCGGTGTCTTTAAACCCACGGATTTTGTCGTTGATGGCGCATAAATCTAACGGATTTGGGGAGGCATGCATGTAGGAATACAAGAGGTGGTCCCGTTTGATGGACTCCTTGTAACGCCTTGTGGGTACCCGTTCGAGTAGTAAGCGCATAGACAGAACCGCGCACGGACCTGTCTTCCCACGTACCCTCTGGTATATCAGAAGCCCCCTAGCTTCCCTGAAAATCTTCGCCATAGATAAACCGTCGGTCGTCTTGTAGCTAACAGTACACCGGACAAGCACTCGGAGAGATAACTCGCCCGTACGGATAGCGTAGTTGGGGTGGTATGGTCTAAGGGTATGGTCGACCCTCCTTAGTTAGAGCCTTGAAACATTGGGCCGAGTACTACTGCCAGACCCTTATGTATATTACGATCTGTAGCACCTGACACTCCTCAAGACCCTAGTTCCCTTTTCAATCATCATCTCTTCCAGATCCGCTTGAGAAAAGGAGTGCAGCAGAAGTAGATATCAGTCCCACAAATCCATCAGATCGGCAGCAGCAGTTGTTCCGCCATTCAGATCTCTCAGATCCACCAGATTGGAGTTGTTGTGAAGGGTTCCTATACCGGGGTATTCTTTTCGCAGGACTTTTGGCAGCATTAACATTTTGAGGAATTGGTGACTACAGTATTGAACAAGAAGGAGTAAAACTCCGTTATGAGTTTTCAAAAAAAAGCAAAAAGTCTGAGATCTTCCGGGGTGCTTATTGGTGATATAGCCCATCAGAATCAAGTCGACAAGCTGAGCAAGGTGGTACCATTCAATTTATTAGTAAAAATTTTTAGGTGGTCCCAATTTTTCATCAGGTTCGTGTATGGTAGCAACTAGAGCTCAAGCAATGGCCAATGAAAGGATGGACAAACTTGAAGAAACTGTGAACTCCATCCAAACTGAGATTTGCGGACTAAGTCTCCAGATATAGCAATTAATTCAAAAGGGCAAGGAGCAAGCCCACGTGGAGGTGTATAATGGCCATGAATACAATGAGGGTGAGTCTAGCCACTCTCCTCGAGTCCGGCACACCCATCCACCACCCAGTCAGCGACCTCCCAAGTTGGATATTCATAAATTTGACGGTTCTCACACGTCCGCATGGCTAGCACAAATGGAGTAGTGTTTCAAATTGAATCATATCCTAGATGATGGGAGTAAGCTTATGTTGGGGAGCATGTACTTGGACAATGAACGGTGGCAATGGTGGGAATGGCATCAGTGTTGCAATGGACCTTTTAGGACTTGGACCCAATTTACCAAAGCTCTTCAAGATCGCTTTGAACAGGCAGACTCTTTTTTGGGTCATCTCACTAAGCTCCGACAGACTGGTAAATTAGATGAATATATTACCGCTTTTGAAGGCTTAGCCTTCCGCACTAGGGGTCTCACAGATGAGTTCTACACGGAATGTTTTATCAGCGGTCTTAAAGAAGCCATCAAAGCTCAAGTTCTACTTCACCACCCTCCCACGTGGACGGAGGCTTGTCAGGTAGCTCGTAAGGTGGAACATGCATTAGCAGCCCAATACAGTCGCCCAAATTTCCCTGCTAAATGTCGTCCCCCATAGGCTCACAACACGACTCAAACACTTAAGGTCCAAAAGGTGTCACCTGCAGAAATGGCCAAAAGAAGGAAGCAAGGACTATGTTACTACTGTGATGAAAAATACTCCCCAGGTCATAAATGCAAGGAGCCAAAATTTTTTCAAATTGATGCAACTGACTGTAGCTCAACAGAGGAAGATCCACCACTGGAGGAACATGAGCCGCTAGAGGAAGACAACCAATAGGACAATGTCTCTGATGAACCAGTTATTTCGTTGCATGCTTTGGCAGGGATTTCTTCCCCTCAAACTCTCAAAATCAGAGTGTTTATTAAACATCGCCCAGTAGTAGTCTTGATTGATAGTGGAAGAACACATAATTTCATCCATCAAAAAGTCGCAGAAACGGTGCATTATTTTGTACGAGCAGTTTCTAACTTCCAAGTTCAAATTGCAGATGGAGACACAATGAAATGTGAAGGCCATTGGGAAAATGTCAAACTTCAAATGGGGGATTATCAGTTGAAAACCCACATGTTTTCCATACACATGGGGGGTTGCGACATTGTCCTTGGTGTTGAATGGCTCCGCACTCTTGGGCCAATCACAATGGATTTCCAGGAGTTGTATATGCGTTTTACGCAGAACAACCACACACATACCCTCCGTGGACTCCAGGTGGGAGCCCCCTTCTATCATCAGCTCGCGTAGGATGGAAAAATTGTTAAAAAATGGTAATCATGGAGTTGTAGCTCAATTTAATGCCATCTAGGTAGTTGAAACCAAGCCGTCGCCAATTCATCCCGAGATGCAACAGATTTTAAATAACCATCTGCCGGTCTTTGACAAGCTTCAAGGGCTTCCACCCTATCGAGGGGAACATGATCATAGCATCACCTTGGTTCCAGGGGCCTAACCCCCAAATGTGCGCCCATACAGATATCCATTCACCCAAAAGAATGAAATAGAAAAAATCATCAAGGAACTTTTAGAAGCCAGTGTCATTCGTCCCAGCATCAGTCCTTATTCATCTCCAATGGTCATGGTGCTCAAGAAAGATGGGGAGTGGTGGATGTGTCTTAACTTCAGGGCCCTCAATAAGTTGATAGTCAAAGATAAATTTCCCATCCCGGTGGTTGATGATTTGCAAGATGAACTCAATGGGGCTCAATTTTTCACGAAGCTAGATCTTCGCTCAGGCTACCACCAAATTCGCATGAAGGAAGTCGACATCCCCAAGACTGCTTTCAGAACTCATGAAGGGCACTATGAATTCCTGGTCATGCCATTTTGTCTTCGTAATGCCCCCTCTACTTTTCAGAGCCTTATGAACCACATTCTCAAACCATATCTTAGGAAATTTGTCCTTGTCTTCTTCGATGACATCCTCATCTATAGTTGCACTTGGGCCGAACATGTTCAGCATGTAGATCTACTCTTGCAACTGCTTCGCAAGCATAAATTATTTGTCAAGATGTCCAATTGTTCGTTTGGCATGGCAGAAGTAGAGTATTAGGGCCACATTGTGGGGCGTGAGGCTGTCAAGGTGGGCCCCAAAAAGATCCAAGCAATGCAGGAATCGCCTCAACCTAAGACCTTGAAGAGCTTGCGAGGATTTTCGGGTCTCACAGGCTATTATTGTAAATTTTTCTGCAACTATGGTCGCATAACGAAGCCCCTCACCCAACTCCTAGAGAAAAATTCATTCTTCTGGAATGAGGAAGCACAACATGCCTTTACAGCTCTAAAAAATGCCATGTGTTCCACTCCAGTTTTAGCACTACCTGACTTCACCAAATCTTTCGTCATTGAATGTGATGCTTCAGGTACAGGTATTGGGGCGGTCTTAATGCAAGAAGGACGATCGTTGGCCTTCACAAGCCAACAACTCAGTGGGAGGAATCAGGGCCAATCTACCTACGAGAAGGAAATGATGGCCATCTTAAATGCAGTCGACACCTGGCGGCCTTATTTATTGGGGCGACGTTTCCAAATCCGCACAGATCATCATAGTCTTAAATATTTTTTGGAGCAACGCCTATCCTCCCCACAGCAAAATAAATGGCGAGCCAAAATGCGGGGATATGATTATGAGATCATTTACAAGAAAGGGAAAGACAATAGTGTAGCAGATGCATTATCTCGCCAATTTGAGGAGGAAAGTACCCTGCTAGCTATTTCCCTCCCCATTCCAGAATGGATTGAAGAAGCTCGCAGGGAATGGTTTTCACACACCGAGCTCTCCCAACTCATTTCTCAATTACAGGTCGATCCAAATTCCACCAAGGGCTACTCGTGGCAGGATGATATTCTTCGCTACAAGGACAGAGTCGTAATATCACCAACATCCACCTTCAAAAGTCGCATCTTGGCAGAGATGCACTCATCTCCCATTGCAGGACATTCGGGCTTTCAGAAGACGTATGCTCGCACCAAAAGATCATTTTTCTGGACATGCATGAAAAAGGACATCCTTACCTTCATAACTGAATGTGAGGTCTGTCAATGCCACAAAGGGGAAACAGTCAACACACCAGGCACATTACAACCATTGCCCATTCCGGCATCAATTTGGACGAAAGTTTCTATGGATTTCATTACAGGTCTTCCAAAGTCAGGGAACAAGTCAGTCATCATGGTGGTTGTGGACCGATTGTCGAAGTATGCTCATTTCTGCGCTCTTCCCCACCCGTTTACACGCACCTTG
>APFE030941035.1:21020-55088 GCA_000404065.3 Pinus taeda
CGACACACGAGTCAAGCAACTGCGCGGCCGCATGATTAAGGAAGTCCTAGTCAAATGGAAAGACACCTCTCCAGAAGATGCAACTTGGGAGCCAACCACTATTCTGGAGCAGTTTCCATAGCTTCAACCTTGAGGATAAGGCTAGTCTTAAGGGGGTGGGCATGTTAGGGTCCCAGCGTAACCCCCTTATCTATGTAATGGGATCACATCATAGTCAAGAGTCAATAAAGCCCATATTAATAATTGTAAGTGGTTAATCCTCAATTAATAACAGAACCACAGTTAGTTGCAAATGGGCCGTAGTATTAGATAGATGGTATTAGTAATATCGTGGTATAGGCCCGTGGTATTGCATGTATGAGTCATATATAAAGGATAGAAACTCCCTGTGAGGAGCATCGTGTCTTATTTTGTAATCGAGCTCTGCTCTATTGGAGGTTGCCCCCTCGAAGAGGCAAGTGAACATTACTCTCTGAATAATAAAATCATTGCTATTGTGTGTCCTAGGTATCTTTTCTTCGCATATTCTGTGTTTTGGGTATCTTTTCTTCGTATATTCTATATTTGGGTATCATTTGCAGGTTAAGAGCATAACACCAGATGCAGTGTAGGGCCCAGGGTATCTTGAGTCCACTGCCAACCAACCATGTGTTAAATTTGGACAAGTGTGAGGAGGATGAAATTTAAGCACGTTAATTGGTTAGAGTGAATAGTGTTTGCACATAGAGAGCCCATAGAGAGAACACCTCAATATATATATATATATATATATATATATAATATATATATATATATATAATATATATTTATATATAATATATATATAATATATATATATATATATATATCAGTACAACAAAAAAGATCATTGGGGAGGGTCATGCTTGTGACGAAATTTTAAGGTCCATCACCATTGTCACATATGGTGACGGTCCTTTAAAAAACATTGTTGTAAGTGTATGTAGTCATGGTTTTAATATTTGTCACCAAATCCATTTTCAATGACACTTTCTGCGAGGTTCATTAAAGGCCATCACTAATTCTCTCTTTGGTGACACTTCTAACAATGATCATTTATTGATCGTCACCAATGCTCTTTTTTATTTCTTTTGGTGACGGTAAAAAAATGTTCATCATCATTGATAATTCCAATAAGTTTTTGATGATTCTATGCGATTGTTACTATGTTTTTTGCCAAAAGATAATTATTTAAGACCATTGTTGTGGAGTATTTTTTATTATGTGTCCAAGGCGATATTGGTTAGAGCCAGTCAATTTTTTAAGAAGAAATTAGTGTGTATCATTTCCCTCAAGTAATGAGAATATGGTTTTCCTATGGTTCATCACATTATTCATCTCTATTAGCTTTATTATTTAGAAAATTCCACTTAGATAAAGTTCCACTAGTGTGTGTTGGAACTACATTATTTAATACATAATCAAGCTCTGTTAATTCTATAAATGAGAGAGACCTAGTACTCCTCAACAATCTTGGCACACCTTAACATGCTTTGGCACACAATAACATTCCTAGGCACCTCACATGTCTTGGAACATATCTGTACCTATAACATATTTCCATTACTAGGATGACCAAGCTCATGTTGGCATGCCATAATACAACATAGAACTCTCTTAGCATGTGTTAGCATTCCCTATAGTCCCTAGCATGCCTTGGAACACATGGGCATGCATTGACATACATTAACACTTGGCACACATTGGCACTTTGCATGTATTGGAACCTATTATTAGTGTGCCTAGCATGCCCATTTTGAAAAAATATAAAGTCTTGAGTCATTAACCATCTTAGTTGTTCATTTCATTTAATTTTAGCTTCATTATTCCTATTGTTTCTTTGACACACATTGGCATACCCTCGCACCTTGCACATCCTCACATGCCTTAGCACCTCGCATGTCTTCAAATTCCTTGCACTATTTGGAACATGTTAGCACAGCCTGGAACTCCCTAACACACTCTAACACTTGTTGACATGCCCTAATATTCCCTAGCATTCCTTACCGATGCTTATATTATTGGGTTACTCCCTCCTTGGCATGGAAACTAACACTCATTGACACTCCCTGTCACACACTCATATTCATTCACTTCCATTCATTTTGACCTAGTTCTCCCTTGTGTTGTCCTAGTACTCCCTAACACTCAACATGAATTAGCACTCACTAGAAAACCTTGGTACTGTTCGACATGCCCTTCCAATTCATAACATGCATAACACACCCTAAAACACATTGGAACTTGGCACGTGTTGGCGCTTACCAAGTATTAGCATGTATGGCATGCGTTGAGATGTCATGGTATGCTTTGGCAGGGTTTGATATTAAATTTATATGAGAGAAATCATTGGAAATTATATGACAAGCAACAAAGGAATATTTGACACTTGGAATTCACTAACACTTGGAACTTGGCACTTAGAGTTGGTGTTCCTAGTGTGCTCCTCTTGGAAAAGGTAAATTGATGACTTCTTAACCATCTTATGTGTTAATTTCCTTGTAGTTTAACACAGATTGTCACACCCTTTCACATTTTTCCATGACTTAGCACTTGTCACATCTTGGCATGTTTGACATGCCTTCAAACTCTTTGGCACATGCCAACATTCTATAGCATGTATTGGAACCCATTCCCTCATATCTAACTAGCCTTGCATTATTCCACAACTTGGGACCCCAATAAATTCCTTGGCTATTGTAGTTCATGTGACATTGGTCTCCTTCAGCTGCAACAACTTGAAAAATTGTACCTACTACAAGTAGATTGTGCCTTGTGCACCTAATAATTTCCTTAACTCATCTTAGGCCATATATCTCCAAGATCAACTTTTCCCACTTAACTAGTTATAAACACAAGGATCACATCTAGCCATGGCCATAAAACTACTAAGCAACATATCTTACACAAGAAATATTTCACATGTATGTCCATTTCATATAAAGAGTAGAGGATTAACTGAGAGTTTGCAAGAACCATAAGATGCATAAGACACACAAGATATAATATGATAGAAGCAGAGTGACCAAAAACTTGTACACATTAACGTACAATATGTAATTACCTAGAATAGTTTAAAACATGAGCATGTAGCCAAAGTGTGCCGCATCTCATATAAAAATAATAGCTAAAGGAAAAATAGTGTTGTGCCTAGCGAAAAGTATCCCTTTTTCTAAAATGCTATGTCAAGCCCCTTATCACAACCATAGGTTCACCTCCTATAAATCCTGGATTGAACTTCTCCTAACACACTTCATCCTTTCCATCCATTTTGAGCTAGTTCTCCTTTGTGATTCTTTGACAGTACCTAACACTCCTCAACATGCATTAACATTCTCTAGCATGTGTTAGCATGCCTTTTCATTCCTTTTCATGCCCTAGCCCTCCCTAGCTATCATGCCCTCATAACTACCCTTACTTAATTTGCAACTTAGGAACCCAACCAAGTCCTTGCTTGACTACAAGAGCTTGACAAATTTATGGTTACTACAAATAGACTATGTTTTTCAATTGTGTAGCTTGGGGGGTACACCGCAGGCCTAGTGATATGTGTTTGTGTGAGTTTGGTCACAAAATGATTTATGGGAAAAGAACCCAAATGAAGCAGTTTTGGACCCAAGATGGGGTTTAAATCTAAAATAAAATTAATATTTTCTAAGGTTTAAGAAGATAAACCCATAAGTTCTAGAGGTTTACTAAAAGGCCCAAAAAAATATATTTAAGGAGGCCTTAGGATGAAGGGGAGAACATTGAGATACAAGGAGCTCATTTGATCAAGGAGGCTAGGAGAGATGTACTCCTAAAGTAGGATGAGTTAGAAGGCTAAGTAAGGGTTGTTAAAGGGAGGCCGTGATCATCCACCAAGATTAAGATTATCATGTGAGGGTTCATAAGAATTTCACATACTTTAATGTGTTATAGCTAGGAAGTAGGATGGAATATTGTTTGTTCTCTTCTCGTAGATCGAGCTAAAGAGAGCCTGCTTATAGGAATGTCGGCATGTGATTTCAGTGGTGTCTTTGTGTGAAGGTTGTATCAAATTTGGAAATAACATAGAGGGTTGATACCATATCTTGTGGTGGTTAGTAAGACGCAAGGTATGTGATAAAGACCAACACAAATTGAGTAGGGCTTGCACTAAAATTTAGGGATAGAATATAAGTAGCCATATGCATAATATTGACTAAGGTAACTCTAGTTTTAGGGTCATAGAGATCCAAATTTCAATTCAATATTCAGTCAATGAAATTCCCATAATCTATGGGTCCATATAAGCTTGGTAAAGTCTCTTATGGAGGCAACAGTTGTTTTTTTTATATGGGTGGATAAGGTTTGTTCGAAATCAATTATAAAAGAAGTATAATGCCCTAGTTAGTGCAATTTCCTAGCATGTTTAGTCCATACAGTATGCCCTTAACACTATGACAAATCTATGTACAAGAAGAGGTGTTGTCACCCTTAGAGTGAGGTTTATCTCTGGAATATATATTATAGGTTTGGAAAATGGTTTCCAGAAGTATGTGTGGAGAGACATTAGGGAATTTTGAGGTCTAAAATCGGCCTCCTAAGAAAAGTGTACAACCAAAATAACTTTATAAGAACCAATAGGATTCAAGATGATGATGTAAACCATGGGGGATGATTCGCCATTTTTGGCATAAAAAAAGTAAAAATACTAAAAAATAATAAAATAATAAAACTACTTTTTCAACTTGTATTTTCAACTTGTCTCCCTAAGAGTTTACTCAAATTTCAGGTGGGAGTACTTGTTGGGTACAAAATTTAATTCCTCATTGAAGGAGTACCCATGTCACATACTTTCGATGGACCCTGCTACACGAAAAATGCGAAATACATGAAAAAATGTGATTGCAATCACATTTTTATGTATTTCTAATTTTTCATGTCGAAGAGTACATCAAAAGTATGAAACATGGGTACTACTTGGATGAGGAATCAAATTATATATCTAAAAGGTGTTTCCGCTTGAAATTTGAGTTAACCCATAGGGAGATAGGTTGAAGATATGAGTTGAAAAAAATAGTTTTTTTCGTTTCTACCTCAAAAATTTGATGATGCAATCTAATCTTATTTTATTAGTTTATAATTTCCTTAGGAGGCCCATTTTTAAAAATTCCCCTAATGAACAAACCCAAAGGAGGTTAAAATATGAGAAGAATATTGAGCAGAAGAAATGTGCCATATCAAGAAAGGATTGGCATGAAGAGGAGTTCATTTTATTGGACTCTCCATAGAGTATTGGATAGAGATCTGAAGCAACCTATAAACAATTAGTAAATGGACTATTAGTGGTTGATTTGTGACCTTAGTTCAATCATCTACATATTGTTAGAAGGATGACAAGAGGAGTAGTTAAGATCTAGTCATAGATTTCACAAGAAAGAATTTGCTACACAAGAACAATGATTTTGAGAGGACTCAAATTACTGTTAGATGGAAGATTTGAAGATCCCTAAATAAGGGTAGTGCTGAGGGTACTATATTAGTAAATGTATCTACTATGGTTTGGCACATTAATGGAAGTCCAAGTGAAATTGGAGGGTTCTTAGTTGACGATTAAATAATATCCTGAAGTCGTGTACTTGTGAAGCAAAACAAGAGTGGTAGAAGGGTAGGTTTATTATGCCTAAGGGTGTGAAAACATTGAAGGGCTAAAGTGGAAGTAAAGTGAGCCAACCAACTAGCCCTAGCTGACTTTATTGTAGAGGATTGATTCAATGAGAATAAAACATCCTCCATAGCCCTAGACTTGTCATCTTGGAGTAGTAGTATGGAAAAAGTGTGTATAATAAGGAGATGTTCACAAATGGATTTGTGAACAGTTGATCAAATACCTTAAGTGTTTCAGACCTTGAAGGAAAAAGGAGGTAGCTAGAGGTCAGAGTTTGTTGAGGTTATTTCAATAATATAAAGGAGTTGAGCTCAATGATAGAGGAAAATTGACGAGTTGTGAACTGGGAGGCAAGAGCACCTGCCAAATGTATTCAGGACATGTGAATTGAAATGGTTTTGTGTGGCCACCATCAGTAAGTAGGCCCATTTTTGTCTTCTTAAGGATAGATTGATTGTCAAAATACTAATGTCAAACCCTAGTTGTATTTGTTTTATCATTGTGATTGTAAACGGTCATGATCCCTAGTATGAGAGCTCTAGTTTTTTGTATTATAGTTTGAAATATAATTAAAACGTGTTTGAAAAAGTTAAAAATTATCATGTGCACTAGTTGATTCCCTGATGTGTGTAGATTTCGTTGTGCATTAAAATAGATGTGTTGTGGAACTTGAGTGTGTTTGCATCAAATACTCTAAGACCAAACCCAGATTCTTATGTGATGTGGAAATTGAACATATTCCTTGCTCTCCTAAGAACTACATATAAATCATCTTAGGCTACTCATTTCCAATCTCAACTCACCACACTTAACCATTTACCAATACAAGGCTCGCATTCAATCGTGACAATAAAACAACAAAGAATCATAGTTTACATCTTGACATGACATAGCACTTGCTGCCTATTACAATGCATTGGCAGTACATGGAACATGTTAGCATCCACTACATTCCTCGGCATGCTTTGGCACCCCCTAGCACACACTACCACTCCCTGACATGTCGTGGAACTCTATCATGCCTTGGAATTTCCTAACATATAACCTTGTTACTCTCTCCTTAAAACACCTAAAACTCACTAACAATCCATATCACACTCTCTCATTCATTCTTTTCCATGGATTTTGAACTAGTTCTCCCCTTTGTTTCCATGACACTCCCTAACACTCCCTGACACACATTTATAGACCCTGGAACTTGGCACATGTTGGTATGTCACCTTGACACTCAAGAATTCCTTTTCATTGCCTCATTATCACACTTAGAACTCATTGCCACTCCTTGTCACACACTCTTATTCATAAATTTCCATGAATTTGAAACTAGTGCTCCCTTTCGTTTCCCTAAAACTCCCTAACACTCCTTAGCATGAATTGGCACACCCTAGAATCTAGCACATCTTGGCATGTTGCAATAGACTCTACCATACCTTGTCACTCCCTTCTTAGCACAAACATAACTCACTGACACTTCCTGTCACAAACTCTTATTCATTCATTTCCATCCATTAATTTGACCTAGTTCTCCCTTTTTCTCCTTGCACTCCCTAAAATTTCCTAGCATGCATTGGCACACCTTGGTACCTACCACAACTTGGCCAGATACTTCAATGGAACTATATAATGCCTTAATGATGACTAGCATACCATGTCACTCCCTCCTTATCACACCTAGAATTTGTTGACACTTCCTGTCACACACTCTTATTCATTCATTTCCATGCGTTTTTATCTAGTTCTCCCTTGAGTTTCCCTATCATTCACTAATACTCCTTAACAAGCATTTGCACACCTTGGCACGTGGTACATATTGAAATGCTTCCCTAACACTCTAGCATGCCTTGGCACTACCTAGCATACCTTGTCACTCCCTCCTTAGCACACATGGAACTCACTAACACTCACTATCACACACTCTTATTCATTAATTTCCATTCAATTGAAACTAGTGCTCCCTTGTATCTCCCTCATATTCCCTAACACTCCGTAGCATGTGTTGGTGCCACAACATAGCACCTGGCACATCTTGACATCTCTTGGCATGCTTGACATGACTTGGAACTTTCTAGCATGTGTTAGCACTTGATGGTCTTCCCGGGCACATTTTTGTACTTCTTAGTTATCATGCCATTATAGATAACCTGACCTTTTTTGCGATTTGGGAACCCAACCAAGTCATTGAAAAAATAGTGTTGCTCCTAGCCCAAAGCCACACTTTCTCTAAAAATACTTTTGTCCAACCCCTTATTGCAATCATAGGCTTGCCTCCTGCAATTCCTATTCTAAAATTACCTTAACACACTTCATCCTTGGGACACCTAGAATTCATTGACACTCCCTCGCACACACTCTTATTCCTTCATTGCCATGAATTTTGACCTAGTTCTTGCTTATGATGCCTTGAAAATCCACAAAAATCCTTGGCATGCATTTAAACTATCTAGTATTTGTTATCATGCATTTTCATTCCTTGGCATGCCTTGACACTCCTTAGCTATCATGCCCTCACAACTACCCTACCTTTTTTTGTAACTTGGGAACCCAACCAAATCCTACCTCAACTGCAACAACTTGACCAAGTTACAATTACTACAACTAGAGTATTCCTTGTTCACGTAATAAATTCCGATAACTCATCTTAGACTACTCATTTTGAATCTCAAATCACATAACTTAACAAGTTACGAATACAAGGTTCAAATCCAATTGTGGTCGTAAAACAAATAAGCAATGCAGTTTACATCTTCATATGCAATAACACCCGACACCTCTAATAATCCCTTGGAACTATGTGGTACATGTTAGCATCCCCTGCATTTCGTGGCATGCTTTGGAACTCCCTAACACATCCTAGCACTCCCTAATACCTAGCACACCTAACACTTTCTCACACTCCCTGTCACACTCTTATTCATTCATTTCCATGCATTTGAAACTAGTGCTCCCTTGTCTTTCCATGGAACTTGGCCATAACACACCCTTGAATGCGTTGGCTCCACAACTTGTCTCCTCACACATCTCGTCATGCCTTAGAACTTGGCATGTATTAGGATTACTAACATTCCTTGGAACTATCTAACATGTGGTATTACTTCCTAGAATTCCATGGAACACCTTAGCACTCCCTAGCTATCATGCCCTCATAGATAGCCTTTTTTTTTTACTTGGGTGTTATATGAAATTTGCATCTACGAATAAACACATTTTCCCTAGGTGGGTAGCTACACCTAGAACAAGAGAACGAAAATAGTTTTATATTTTCCTATAGTAGATAGATGAGATGAAGTAACTTACGTGTAGTCTTTCGCTTCCTTAATCCCATTTCAATTGCTCTCATCACTCCCACTTGAATGGAATCTGCTCAGTAGGTACTTGTGTCAATAGATTTATAAACAAAAAATGATCAAAGCATACATGACCTATCTACTATGAACCAATGGAATTGAAGACATTGAAACACATTATCATTATAGATATGAACAATAATATGAGAAAATGAATAAACTCTTTATTAATGTAGAAGGAAGAGTTCACCCAATACAGTTCGATCATGTGCCACTCATCCAGCTTCAACCCAACCCTCGCCACATCAAAAGCACACTAATACAACAAAATAACATTCTTTGAAATGAACTCATTTCTCAAACCAACATAACTTCCTTACCAAAATTCAGATTCTATCTGCCTAATCATTATGATGAGTGGCCAATTTATAGGGAAATTCAGGTGGTTATGTCATAAATTTGGCATTGAATGGTTCTCCAAAATTGAATTTAGTTTCCATGGAGAAAGGGATGAGAGGATAGAGGGATAATTGGTCCACATCCTATCTAAAGTCGTCCTCGTAGGATGAGATACGAGCTAGCCATCCTTCTAGAATGCTCTAGAATCAAGGAATAGTCCCATAAGCCTATGCCAATTTCCCTCATTCTCACCCAATGCAAGTCAAATAGGTCCTAAGTGCATTGTAGTGCAGGCCTGAATGGGTATGCCTACTCTGCAATGTAGTTACCCCTGATCAAGGTTGAGGTGGTGTCCCAAGGAGGCATTTTAGCAAGGTCTCACGCTAGGAAACAATCATGGATGGAAGCATTCAATGGGATGACTTGTTTAGCAAATGTAACAACTTAATTAGGGTTTGATGAGCCCTAATTGTAATCATCTAAATGGTGGGAGTGATGTGCCCAAATAGACCTCTAACAATTACCCCCTAAAGCATGAAGTCGAAAATGATAATGTTGAGTGATATGCTTTATGATGTGACGGGGAGGATCTGAAGCAGATGGTGACCTGAATTGACTACAATATAGAATATCATGATATTTTGATATTTTCATGATTTTCTGAGGGAAGGCATACCCATGCTCAGCGTATAAACTTTTCATTACATGTACATGAATCAGATCGTCATCTACAGATATAGACCCTTGATACGATGACAAACTATGTAAAGCCATTGTACAGATGATTTAGTACTCTCCTGAAATCACAACCCGAATGGATGAAACTAGATTCGGCATCTTCTATATCATGTAATCATTCATTCAAGTACGAGTCTAACCATGTGAAAATGTGATCGGAAGTCGATCATGGGAAGACATTGTCTGATTACCAGACATGGGAGAAATCACTCATAATGATAATGATTCTCAAGGTACTATAATACATTCTACATGGTGTGAATAAATGTTTTAATGTCAAACACCATACAAAGTCTTTCGGTCGAAGGCCAGTGATGTCAACTTGTCACCGGAAGCAAGAAACTTGCCATTGATGTATGCAAGCCTCAAGGTACTGGAAGGGTGTTTCTAAGTCAAATTCCTAGATAATGTGTTGATGTCGAGAAGAAGTGACTCATCGTAGGAGGGCCTTGATGTATCCCCCATCAACGAGATAAAATGAGTGTAATGATTTTGAAGACAGAATTTGACTAACAACACAAGGTTCAAGAATGGTGGTCATGAAAATAAAGGTTTATGAGTATTAGAATGGATAAAGTTTACTCAGTGACTTCTCTTTAACATGTTGGCGACACTGTATGAATTGGCAGCATTGACCCAAAAACAAAGTGATGGATGGTACGATAGACCATAGGTATGATAACCATCAAGCAGATAACCCAACCCAAATAGTCACAGCGATGAAGTGAAAGTGTCATGTTCAAGAGTGACTTGCTACCATAAAGTGATTTATCCATTTTCCCATTTTCCCCAGTCATTGCTGACCAATACCTCTTTATTTTTTAATAAACTTGAGGACGATAACATATGCTTGTAGTATAATTCCACCCTTTGGGTGAATCCATTGCTATGTGATGTTTTAACAAGTCTAGAGAAGGTGAAACTCAGTCTTTTCATGATGGACAAGTTTTCTGCTATTTTATTCTTTAATGAGTTTAATGACAATGAAAACTCGGTCCTTTTCTTGTTTAGAGTGTTTGAAAAGGGAACAAAAGAAAACTCCACAAGTTCTTTTTCATAAATTTGTCTCTCAGGTCCAAAAAGGTGTAAAATAATACAAGAGAGAACCTATTGACCATGATCAACGTATTCCTTTTTCATAAATAATCTATCTCAGTTTGGAAAATGGTTAAACTTATACTGAGTAGATATCGTTTCCAATCCGTTTATGAGCTGAAAAGGACAATTGCTAGGCAATATTTTCATGTTTCAAGAGTCTGAAAAGAGCTTTAAGAGGACTTCACTTAGAGGATCGAGTGGTGTCTAGGATATAAACTGGTTTGGATGATGTTGGAACTTCTCAAAACATGTTCATTTATGTGAAGAGGCTAGCTAATAAGACCACTCATTGCAACTGTTCCTCAAAAATGGAAAAACAACCAAGTGAAAACGTATGATTGGCTATTGAGGATGGAAGGAGAAAAACCAAGGCTCATTTGATGAAAGAGGTTGATAGAATGGAAATCATGAGGGTTAAAGTGGAGATGGGTTCGTTTTTACACAAGATTGAACCATAGGGAACTATGATTGGATTCAGTTTCAAGTTTACATAAGCTTGAAACGAAAAACAATGCTTCATTTCAGTTTCATTTTTACACAATATTGAAAAGAAAAGCTATGCTCAAATTTAGTTTCATTTTTACACAAGCTTGAAACAAGAAAAACTATTCTTGAGATTAGTTTACATTCACCCAGCATCATGACTCGATTCTATGTGCATGCCCCCCAAGCTTCATTGCATTCACCTAAGTAGACTACTTGTGGCTATGAGGTAGATGGAATGAAGGTTCATATACGAGATCAAGTGAAAGAATTGATTGGGATTTGACGAGATCTAATGAAAGACTCGAATTGCAACTTTTCTCCATGGGACCTTGACTCATTTTTTAATGAGCTTGACACAAGATAAGGAACTCTACGCAGATTCCTTGTTTCATTTTTCAACGAGCTTGACATAAGACAAGGAACTATGCTTTGGGACCTGTTTAATTTTTTCTTAATGAGTTTGACACAATAAAAGAACTATCCTCATATCGTTTGTTTCATTTTTTTATGCGCTTGACATAAGACAAGGAACTATGCTTTGCGACTTGTTTCATTTTTTTAATGAGGTTGACACAGTAAAATAACTATCCTCATATTCCTTGTTTCATTTTTTAACGAGCTTGACACAAGACAAGCGACTATGCTCATACCCTTTGTTTCATTTTTCAACGAGGTTGACACCAGACCAGGAACTATCCTCATATTCCTTGTTTCATTTTTTAATGAGGATCACACAAGACATGGAACTACGCTCATATTCCTTGTTTCATTTTTTAACGTGCATGACACGAGACAAGGAAATATGCTCATATTCCTTGTTTCATTTTTTAATGAACTTGACACAAGACAAGAAACTATGCTCATGGAACCTGTTTCATTTTTTTAATGAGGTTAACACAGTAAAAGAACTATCCTCATATTCCTTGTTTCATTTTTTAACGAGCTTGACACAAGACAAGGAACTATGCTCATATTCCTTGTTTCATTTTTTAACGAGCTTGACACATGACAAGGAACTATGCTCATATTCCTTGTTTCATTTTTTAATTAGATTGACATAAGAAAAGAAACTATCCTCATATTCCTTGTTACATTTTTTACAGAGCTTGACACAAGACAAGGAACTATGCTCATATTCCTTGTTTCATTTGTTAATGAGCTTGACACAAGACAAGGAACTATGCTCATGGAACTTGTTTCATTTTTTAATGAGGTTGACACAGTAAAAGAACTATCCTCATATTCCTTGATCAGGACTCATAAGAGGTCATGACTTCCAAGAGGTTCTCATCAGATGGGAGAATAATGATCTGGAAGGGATACATAGCAAGGAATTCATTAGAGAGATCTGGTTCCAATGCCCCCAGTACATAATGCACAACATCATTGAATTGATCGTTAGTTGATGTAGGCATGGAATAGGTTGCCACATAATTGACCCATGGTGGGGAAGGTACCATTGGGACAAAGGACCATTTAGGGAAGATGGTTGATTTTAAGCCATATTTGGACCGGGAAATGAAGGCTAGTCAACAGTGACAATTCAGCCTTCATGTAGGAAACATCACTCGAAAGAGTGTTGAAACAATCACTCCCATGTCATAAACATAGTCGCACCCAAGAATTAAATTATAATATAAAGGGCTTGGGATTACCATCACATTGAGATAAACAGTTTTTCCTCCCAAAGTAATAGGCAACTGAGGAAGGATCCCTAATGGTTGACTTGTTCCTCTATCAAAAGCGCATAGATTCTAGGTAATCGGCACAAGTGGTGGTGAACTGAGCACTTGCCAAGTATTGGAGGAAAGGATAATCATAGATGCACCTTCATCTATAATAGTGCCAGATACAATCATATTGTAAACCTGTACTATGATCTGGAAAGGCACATAAGAAGGAAGACGACATCCAACTAGTTGATTCTAATCAAAGGAAGTGACTAGACAACCTAGAGGGGGTATCATAAGAATGGGAGACTTACCCATTTGAGTTACCATAATGGGAGGATTTTCCTCATGTCTTGATGGAACAAGAGGGTTGCCTCCAAGCTCATTGGAATATGAAGAAATGAAAAGAACTTGAGTGGTATCATACTCACTCTCTACGGGAAAGGTACGAAACTAAAGGTTAAATCGGGTCAACTGTTTGCTCGACCTGTGATTGGTCAGGTATAGACCCATGGGATTCACATTCAGAGAGAGTGGGTTTGACTGACAGTTGATTTGGTTCAGTCAATTCATCAACTAGTGAAGGATTAAGCGAGAGTCTCCTGTAATGAGATGGAAGTTGATGCAGAGAAGCAGGATGGTTATCCAACACATTTTTGGCTTCATCCAGATAGGGATAAAGGTGAATGGGGTGATTCCCTTCACATAACCTACAAGGAAACTTAACTTTACCCTTCTTTCCTCCAACTCTAATACACTAGTTGATGGTATGTCACGAGCATGATCTCCAGAAGTTGATGAGACTGGATAATGTGAACGAGAAGACCATTCCTGTAAGATATGAGGAATACCAAAACAATTTCAAAGAAGATGGTCTATCATACAAATTTTGCAAGGATATTGAAATTTTTGAGGCTTATCGGATGGCTTATCATCAAAATTTGCGTTCGAAGAAATGGTTACTTGGTTTGCCCCCTACAAAATTTTCTTCTTCTTCTTCTTCTTCTTCTTCTTACCCACCTGGTTACTACTGCCAATACTTTGACTAGGCAAAGAGGAAGAAGGGGAGGAAGAAACAACCGGCGAAGAAGGAAAAGGGTCAAATTTAGGATCAACTAGAGGTTGATTCTATCCAGATATATGAATATTCAGTTGTGGGGCGAAGTAGGTTGAGAACAACCATACTGGCAATCTGATGGTAAGTCTTGAAAGAGACAATGTAGCCAAATAAGGAGCACCAATATTTTTGAAAGGAGGTGGAATCCGAAGTTGTTTCCATATGTTTTGACCTAGGATCAACTAAGGAGTGACATGGAGGATGTTATCGATGGTAAATTAATTTATCTCAGTCAAAATAATATAACAAAACAAAAGAGGCATAATCTAGGAAAAAGGATTACCAAGCAACTATAAACTGCAATATACTACCTCAGTAAACCAAGGACTTAACATACGTGTAGAAAATCTCCCTGAATGTTGTGTTCAGTGTATCACAATGTACAAGGTAGCTAACT
Source organism: Pinus taeda (assembly GCA_000404065.3). Taxonomy (NCBI): domain Eukaryota; kingdom Viridiplantae; phylum Streptophyta; class Pinopsida; order Pinales; family Pinaceae; genus Pinus; species Pinus taeda. The sequence continues at coordinate 35,860 of APFE030941035.1, forward strand.
TGGTTACCTGAGGATGGATAGAAACTTAATCTAGTCCTCCCATATATACCTGAAAGTATGTGGATGCCAAATCCATGTTACCACTGTCTAATGTGAAACCGCCTTATATACCCAAAGGTATGTGGATGAACTATGATATACTTACGTACATGGGATGAGGTATCACACTCAAAATGCATTGCAGGAAATTAATGGAAGCTTCTATGTTTTACAATTTCGGAACACGTCTCTAGCCTAGAACCTCTAAATGTTCTGCGTTAATTTACAATGCTCCATTAGGTTAATTGAGATAACTTTTAAGTTGATGTTCTTAAGAATTTTCCTTTCAAGGTTCAACACAGGATGTTTTTGAAACTCCTAGAATGAAACTAAGATGATAAACATTCCCTTCATTTGTTTTGAATAATGAAAATCGTAGCTAGTAAGGGATAGAGCAATCAAATCGTTGACAAAGAGCAAAGAGCACAGCTAATGAAATTTCCCTAGCTATTCTTATCAAGCATTCACAAACTACAATATGCACAATGAAAGTTTTTCTTTTCAGTCCCTTTAATGTTTAGATGAACAAAAAGGAACTAGATGCACAAACAATCAATTAATACTTTTCATAAGAAATGAAGACTTTACGATAGTTTCTTTTTCAAAGAAATGAAGATTTTACAACACTTCCTTTTCAGAAAAGACAAATGGATATAAACTAACTTTTACAATTAATTGATAATGATAAAGAAATCATTTAAGAAACACTAAAAAATCATAGTAAAAGTAGGGCTAGAAGAGGAAATTCAAATTTACTTCAAAACCATAACAATCATTGATCTTTTAGCAAACAACTTGAGAAGAAAATTTGGAAAAATAAAAAGTAAAAATTGTGTTTTTTGGCTTAAGGTGGATTAGTGTAGGTCTGAGTGGGAGAGACTATGCTACAAAGAACTATCTCTAAGCGAAGGGTGCTTTGCAGTGCATTGTCCCCTCACCGAGCCTACACTAGTGCCAGAGAGGCCAATCAAAAGACATCTAAACACACTTTTTTGACCAAAAACACTTCAAAAAGGTTGAGATAAGATGAACGAAGTCAAGCAAAGTCTACTAGGATGTAATATGATGAGGGTACACCACCAAGAATGACAGTTGTTCCCCAGTGGAGTCACCAATTTGTTATATGGAATTTTCATCTACGGATAAACAGATTTTCCCTAGGTGGGTAGCTACACCTAGAACAACAGAAGGAAAGAAGCTTAATCTTTTCCTATAGTAGATAGCTGAGATGAAGGAACTTACTCGTAGTCTTTTTCTTCCTTAATCCCCTTTTGAATCACTCCCATGACTCCCACTTGAACTGAATATACTCAATAGGTACCTATGTCAACATAAATAGAGACAAAAAACGATCAAAGCATACATGATCTATCTACTATAAACCAATGGAATCGAAGACATTGAAACACATAATCATTATAGATATGAAAAATACTATGAGAAAAGGAATAAACTCTTTATTAATCTAGAAGGAAGAGTTTCACCCAATACAGTTCGATCCTATAACATTGGGAACCTAACCAAGTCATTGGAAAACCAATGTTGTGCCCAACCCAAATTCTCCCTTTCTCTAAAATTAGGTTGTCCACCCCTTATCACAACCACAAGATTTCCTCTTGCAAGTCCTATTATGAAATTCCCATAAAACAGTTCATCCTTGGGACACTTGGAATTTGCTGACAAAACTTGACACACACTCTTATTCATTCATTTCCAAGAATTTTTACCTCATTCTCCCTTGTGTTCCCCTAACGCTTCTTAGCTATCATGCCGTCACAACTACCATTACTTTGTTTTAGACTTGGGAACCTAACCAAGTCCTTCTTGGACTACAACAACTTGACCCAGTTACAATTACTACAACTAGACTGTGCATTTTTCACCTAATAAATACGTATAACTGATCTTAGGCTACTCATGTACCATCTCAACTTATCCCACTCAAAAATTTACCAAGTCAAGTCTCACATCCAACCCTAGCCATAAAACAACTAAGTAAAATAGTTTACACCTTTACATGCCATAACACCTGCATGTCTAATAATTCCTTGGCAGCATGTGGCACTTTTTAGCAATCCCTATATTCCTTGGCAGACTTTGACACTCCCTAACACAACCTAGCACTCCCTAACATGCCTTAGCACAGTAGCATGCCTTGTCACTTCCTAGCATATAACCTTGTCACTCCCCCCTTAGCACAATTGGAGCTCACTAACACTCCATATCACACACTCTTATTTGTTAATTTCCATGCATTTTGAACTAATAATCCCTTGTGTTTCCATGGCACTCCATAACACTCCCTGTCATGCATTGGGACACCCTCACGCCTGACAGATCTTGGCATGTCACCCACTCTAGCATTCCTTGGAACTACCTAGCATACCTTGTCACTCCCTCCTTATCACACATAGAACTCACTAACACTCACTCTTATTCATTCATTTCCATGCATTTGAAACTAGTTGTCCTATGTGTTTCCCTAGAATTCCATAACACTCCCTAACATGATTTGGCACACCCTATCACGTAGAACATCTTGGCATGTTGCACTAGCGTCTAGCATGCCCTAGATTCCTAGCATACCTGGTGACTCCCTCGTTAGCACACCTGGAACTTACTGACACTACCTATCACAAACTCTTATTCATTCATTTCCATGCCTTAATTTTACCTACTACTCCCTTGTGTTTCCTTAGCACTCCGTAACACTTCCTAGCACATGTTGCCCACGTTGAAACCTGGCAGTTCTTGGTTGTATATCTCCCTAACACTCTAGAATTACTTAGTCCTGCCTAGCATACCATGTTACTCCTTCCTTTGTACACCAGGAACACAGTCTTATTCATTCATTTCCATGCATTTTTACCTAGTTCTTCCTTGCATTTCAATAAAACTCCCTAACACTTTCTAACACATATTGTCACACCTTGGAACCTCGCACATCTTGGACAAATGTCACCCTGACACTATAGCATTACTTAGTGCTACCTAGAATACCATGTCACTCCCTCCTTAGCAAACCTAAAACTCACTAACACTACATGTCACACACTCTTATTTATTCATTTCCATGTAGTTTGACCTAGTTCTCCCTTGTGTTTCCCTTGCACTCCCGAACATTCGTTAACACACATTGGCACACTTTGGCACTTGGCACATCTTGGTATACTTCCCTAACACTCTATCATTCCTTCGAACTATCTAGCACACCTTGTCACTCAATCCTTAGCACATTTGGAACTCATTGATAGTTCATTTCCATACATTTGAAAATAGTTCTACCTTGTGTTTCCCTCGCACTTGGCCCTCACACTTCCTAGCATGTGTTTGGATCACACCCTAACACCTAGCACATCTTTGCCAGCCTTAGAACTTGGGTTGTATTGGAATTCCTGTCATTCCTTCGAACTATCTTGCATATGTTAGTACCTCCTAGAATTACCTGGCACACTTTGGTACTCCCTAACTGTCATGCACTGCTAGATAGCCTTGCTTTTTTTACGACTTGGGAACCAAACCGTGTCATTGGAAAAACAACCGAAAGCCTCCCTTTGTCTGAAAATGGTTTTTCAAACCCTTATTGCAACCATAGATTTTCTTCCTATAAGTCCTATTTTGACCTTCTCCTAAGACACTTTATCCTCAAGACACTTGTAATTCGTTAACAATCCTTGACACACACTCTTATTCATTCATTTCCATGCATTTTGAGCTAATTCTTGCTTTTGATATTATGGCACTCCCTAATGTTCCTCAACATGCATTTACATTATCTAGAATCTGTTAGAACACCTTTTCATTTCTTGGAATGCCTTGACACTCCTTAGCTATCATGCTCTCACAATTACCTTGACTTTTTTTGGGACTTGGGAACCCAACCAAGTCTTGCCTCAACTACAACATCTTGACCAAGCTATAGCTACTACAACTAAACTATATTTTGATCACCTAAGAATTGACTATAGCTCAACCTAGGCTACTCATGTCCAATTTCTACTTATCACATTGTCACTACCTCCTTATCACACCTGGAACAGGCTAAAACTCCCTGTCACACACTCTTATTCATTCATTTCCATGCATTTTAAACTAGTTCTTCCTCGTTTTCCTCTTGCACTCCATGGCATGCATTGGCACACCCTAGTACTTTCCACATCTTCGCATGTTATCCTCGCCTTTAGCATTCATTAGCACTACCTAGCATATATTTCCACTCCATCCTTAGCACACCTGGAACTCACTGACACTTCATGTCACAAACTCTTATTCATTCTTTTCCATGCATTAATTTCACCATGTTCTCCCATGTGTTTTATTGGCACTCCTTCACACTTCCTAGCACAAATTGGCACACCTTACAACATGGAACATATTGGTTGCATGCTGCTATGGTACTATAGCATGAATTAATGCTCCATACCATACCAAGTCATTCCCTCCTTAGAACACCTAGAACTTTTTGACACACCATGTCACACACTCTTATTCATTAAATTCCATGCATTTTGACCTAGTTCTCCCTTGTGTTTCCCTGACACTCCCTAACACTCCTTAGCATGTAATAACACACCATGGAACTTGACACATCTTGGTATGCTTCCCTAGCAATCTAGGATGACCTAGCACTGCTTCCTTAGCATGCATGTAACTCATTAGTATTTCATTTCCATGTATTTAAAACTAGTGCTCTCTTATGTTTACTTGGAACTTGGTCATCACTGTCTCTAGCAGGTGTTCACACCACACTCTAGAACCTGGCACATCTTGGCATGCCTTAGCACTTGACTTGTCTTGGTATGCCTATCATGCCTTGGAACTTTGGGTGATTGGTTACCTAGATTCACTAAATCAAGGGCCCATGATGAGAGCATTTCTCCCCTGATGAAATTTTCACAACTAGGGCTTCCAAATCACAATAAAACAAGGTCGAATTCATATGATAAAAAATATAAAAACATGAATTATTTTTAGTGACATGTCCTTCATTTTCCCATGGTGAGTGAAAATCATGGATGATATTGGAGTTTCAATGGTATGTGGTGGGTGAGGTAAATGTCAATATATTCCCTCTACCACTTGATGCATGCATTCAAAACCTTGTTATGCATACAAGGAACATCTCCTTCTAATTATGGTAGTAGCTCTATGGTTTGATATGTCAACTTTCGCATCTAGGAGTCATTTTCTCACAACTAAGGTGCTTGTCTGGATTGGTTTCATTACAAAGGAAAGAGCTCTAACACAAGGACATATAACTTTCTATAGAAGCTCGAGAAAAAATCCCCCTATTTTGGTTAATTGAGGTCATTTGCATATTTCATGCTTGGTTATCCAAGATACAAATATTTTTTTTTATCTAGAATTTAATTAGGTTCCTTTCTAGTTTAATTTTTTTGCTTTACAACACACATGAAAATAGTATCTTCATTTTGATACTATAAATAGAAAAGAAACAGGGATAGAAGAAAGGGCACAATTCAATTTCCTTCCCCTTGGAAACAAAAGAAGTCATTTGAATGGTTAGCACAAGGTTCTAAACTAGGTGATAACTTTAGAGCACAGGGATATGTTTTCAGGTTCTAGTTAACCTTGTAGTTTATCCCTAGTTAGTTCTCGTTCTTTACTTCTACTCCCTTTAGTTTTCTCTCTTCTCTCTCTCTTTCTGTCTTATTTATTTGTTTTGATTTTTTTAGGTGGAATCTATTCCTTTGAGGGCTCATTTTTAACTTCTAGTCAACTTACTATGTTTAACCCATTGTTCCATTTGGATAGTGCTTAGAGAAGGTCTTTTTTGTTTATTATTTCTATAGGTATTCTTTGATACACCACTTGTGTTTCCTATGTGGGATCATTTGTTTTCATCCTTCTTCAATTCTTGAGTCCTTACCTCTCTCCTTGGATCCTAAACCTTATTTTAGTTATTTGTACTTAATATTTTCTCCCTCCTCATTTTTAATGTTATAAGTTGGTTGTTCTATAACTATGGTTCGTCTTAGTCATTCTGAAGGTTGCAGGGAAAGGAATATTTAGTTCAATCTCTCTGACTCGTGGGCCCAACATTTGGTAGAAAGGATTTTATTTGTTCATGTGAATTCCAACGCTTGTCAAATTTGAAAGGAAAGTGAACAGGAAGAGTAAGAGGCTAGAATTGAATGATGTTTCATCATTAATGTTGATCTAGAAGAAAATGTTGGTGAGTGGGTGTTAGATATTGGAAACGCTCGAACTAAATAAACAAGATACTTGCAAATTGTGGACATTTAAACCAAAATGAGAAAAGTTTTATTATAATGCTCAAAAACCAAACATGAGACCCTTTTATATATTGATGAAATGCAATGGCACGTAAGGAAGATAATTGAAAAAGTGTCATCCCAACAAAAGGTTGGCAAACCTTGAATTCTTTGCCTTCTATGAGCAGAGTGATATACCTAACACTATCCGAGTTGATTCTTTGTCTAGGTAGATGTCATTAATATATATTTTTAATATATATGATATTAGTAGCCTAGTTATGATCATAGGTTTTTTAAGCTTTTGTTTAGTTTGAAAATTGTTAAACTATTTTTGGCTACATTATCTTCTTAGATTTGTTATCTAGTTTAGACAATTTATATGGACGAAATTTGTATTGTTACGCTATGTATGGGCCGCTTTCCCTAGTGGAAGACCAATAGGTATCGAATATGATGTATGATTTTTATTGCTAAATTAATATAAATGATTTTCTTGTTTTACAAAAATAAATGACACGGTCTTCATTAATTACAACTTGCTACTTCCTTGCCTTCATTGATTGCACAACATGAAGAGTTTCCCATTTACGAATTCCATCTTGACCTTTATAACTCATCCAACAACTTCTAACACATGCAATGAAATGATTATTCTTCCAAACATGAGCTCCAAATGACAATTTTATGAGTATTGAGAGTACGGACCCCTTACTGTGGTCAATGGGAGTCCCAAATTTTCCATATACAAAGTGACAATAAAAATAGTAATCGAATATATGCTAACTGATGAGCCCCAAAAATGGGTAACTTATTGGGCTCATTATTGCCTATTGTTCATGATTCATCCACCATTATTCATAGTTAATGCATGCTTCTGAGTATACTTGTGTTGATTGAATGAATGAGAGTAGTCACTTGACCATGGAGGCTAATACGTGGTTATTGCAGATTTTTCGACAACTTTTCGACCAACATCAAGCATTTATGAGCCAGTTGATAGTGAAACATGAGGGAACAAGGTTGAGGATTCATCCTGCACTAAATGGCCCCTTCCTCAAATTCTCCACCATCAGCTCGGAGTTCAGCAAGCCATCAAAGATGATTCCCAAGGGCAGTCGAGCAGCTTTTTGTAATGTGACTGATTACTTGTAGTTTGAGCAGCCAAGCCCCTTGAGTTAAGGAGAGTTGTTGGAGGTCCTCATAGTGTATACGAAGGAAGGCTTCTAGCCTTTGTAGTTTAATTTTTGGAACATTTGTATTTTGCACTCTAGTGCTACTCTGTTTTTGCTCATTTTTGGAGCTTTTGCTGTAAACATTTTTTGTGACATGGTAATTTTTTAAATCATGGAGATCAGTTTCATTTTTCTTCAGCTTTGAGCTTCTTCTTAGGAGCCTATAGCTCTTGGGGTTGGGGCCAACCCAAGTGCCAGGACCTCCTTTGTGTACTGTTATATGTTTTTATTGCCTTCAAATAATTTCTGGTAGTAGGTTACAATCTTGCTCGGTTACTTAGTTCATTCTCAATGATTGAAATAGTTGTTCATGTTTCAAGTGATTTAACAAGTTGGTAACAAAAAATATCTTCAAAAAAGGCCATCAAACAACCCTTGATCTCACCTCTCCCTCCTTGGGACCATGAGCTGAGACCAAGGTGCCCTTGCTGCCATTAAAACATTGTTCTTGCTTCTTCATGCAATTTCTAGTGTTAGATTCTTAGTTGCAAAAGTTGGTACCAGTTGTGATTACATGCTTAGATCCATTCTTGATTGGTTTTCCTAGTTGTCTTACATGATTTTCTGCTAATAAATTTCTGTCCATCATGATTTTTGGTAATTAGGTCAAAATTGGGTTAAAGTGGCTAGATCTTTGGTTTTCCTAGTCTTCGTTTGATCAGTTTGGAAAATAATCTGCAAAGCAACTGTGATACCCCTTTCCCTACCCTTACCCCATCAATGCAACCTACTTCGTCCTCTAACTCGGATTCTTGCCTCTCATTTGCCACATCCCCTCACTTTGCCCTAATTCCTACATTCTTGCGCAATATTTCTTCTCCTATCTTCGAACCAACCCAATCGCCTTAACCACTCCTCATCCTCATTCACCAATTCCTAGACCTCCTCACACCCTTATCTCATGTCCATACCCAATTCTTCACCTTTCCTCCACCACCAACCCTCCAAAATTCCCTTTCAGAACATCCTGTAGAAGCTACAGAACATCCTGTAGAACCCCTGCAAACTTCCTGTAGAAGCTCACGAAAGCAGTTTCTTGAGATCTGATCACTGTGAAACTCTTTGGAAGGGTGCTAGGGACCCCTTAGGCCCTTTTCTCACCTTCCCAACCTCCTGCAAGCATTTCCTTTTTCCAATCAACCTCTGCACAGTAAAAAATAGTCAAAGCACATGCGTAATAATTCTGACAACTTACTCAAAAATACAAAAAGATGTTTTTTCTAGATTTTACTGCAGAAGTAGCTTAGTCACATGCATTTTACCTTTCTAAAAGTCAATGGCATCCATTTCCACCGCTTTCATCTCTTTTCTTGCACCAGTAGGGTTAGTCGATAAAACTAGGGTTTGCTAGGGTTTGCAATTCCTTTCAGCTTTTAGTTTCTTTCTGAGTTAGCTTTCATCCATCATAGTTAAAAGATTCTTCTAAGAGCTCATAGAAGTTGGCTTAAGCTCCTAGTGGACTTGTGCCAACTGATCAAGTGACGGCCACGGCAAGAGCTAGTACATGTGCATATAGCACTGCCGCTTCCAAGTTTTTTATGAACTACCGGGTTGATAAAAGTAAAGAAGGGAGTCCGAGGAGTTGCAGCATTATTGTTGCAATACTGGAGCACACCATCTTTTTGGCGTTGTTGCTGGGGAAGTGTCAGAGTACTTTTAATTACTGATTTTCTTCAATTTTCTGCTACAACCTTCTGCTAAGTAGTTTATTTCAGCAAGAGTAGATTAGTTATTTTATTTCCATTCCGCAATTTCATTTCCACAAAAGTAAATTAGACATTTCCTACTTTCCTAGATTAGCATTTCAATTCTACAAGCGTAGCTTAGCATTTCATTCCTGCAATTTCATTTCAGCAAAATAGATTAGTCCTTTCCTGCTTTCATTTCAATTCCATGTTTTCATTTAAGCAAGATAGATTTTAGTTAGTTGTAGTTCAATCTATTTCAGCTTTGCAGGTACAAGCAGAAAAAAACAAGAGAGCAACACAAAATATTTCATTTCATGCCTCATAGGAATAGAGACAATATCGGGAAATTCATACCCAACACCCCCATCACATCACTGAGTCACCCTTCTCTCTTCTTCGGTGGCAGTGATCCAGAAAAACCTATAGGTGAACCTCCAGAGATATACGAAGATCCTATCACAAAACAAGAGCAAGAAAACATTCTTGTTGAGATAATGGCTGAACACAAAAATGGTGTTGGAGATGAGGAGAGAATAGAAGGTGCCTTCCCCATCTGAGAGACCAATGGGGACATGAAAATCAAAAACATAAGTCCCTCAGCCATACCTCACTTCCATGGATTGACCATTGAAGACCCTGATACCTTCTTGTTTGAGTTCGATGTCCTTTGTAGAAATTATGACTATGTAGAAGACGAGCAAAAGTTGAAACTGTTTCCCTCTACCCTCAAGGATGCAGCCCTACACTGGTTCATGGGGTTACCTAGAAACAATATCCCAACTTGGGCTCAAATGCAGTAAGCCTTTAAAACCAAATACCACGACTACTGTGGGTCAAAGGAAACGAAGGGACAGATCTTTTGAATGAGCATGGGAAGCGATGAATCTTTAGAAGACTATGAAGAAAGGTTCCAACTTAGTTATAAAAGGTCTAGGTGTACACTTGACCCTACTCTGAAGCTGGTTTGCTCCAAGGATTCCCTGAAGACCTTCTAGATACCCTCCATTTGCTAGCTGGTGTAGACATCTACCAACTACCTTATGAGGACATAAATATTGTGTTTAGAAACCACTCTAGGGCCACTTGGAAAAGTGGTAGGGGGAATATTCTTTTAGCCAGTGCCACCATCTCCAAACATGAGTTTACAAATCAAATGGAAGACCTTAAAAGTGAGATGAGACAGACCATTTCCATGCAACTGGATACTTTTTGAATCCAGTAGAAGAAAGAGGAAGCTGAGAGGGATTTGGCCATATTTTGTCACAAATGCACAAGGAAGCATCCTAAGAACGAGTTTCCACTGCACTCAGTGGAGGTATGTTTCGTTTGTGAGGAAGAACACCCTACAAACCAATGCCCAACCTTGCCTAGACTTAAAGCCATGTACCAAGGGGCTGAGGGAGCCACTGAACCACTCTAATTCCTCAACCAAAGGAGGCCACATGGATCCAGACCTTACCAACAGGGGGTGCAAGGGACATCCCAAACTTATTACCACCCCAACCAATCCACTCATATACCTTCTTGGGGCTCCCCAGTTCATCCTTCCTGGTTCGCACCTCCTCGTTGGTCTTATCCATCTCAATACCATACTCAACTTGCTGTTCATTCGTTTCACTCTCATGTTCAGTCACAACCTCAGTGGAATGCACCTCAGCGGGGGTGGAGGTCCCAATACAACTCTCCTCCCACCATTTTGCCTCCACCACCTACTCCACCTCAATCATTACCTCCTGCTCCTCCAGTACAACCCCAAATGCCTGCTCAACCGAACCTGAACCCCAATAATAGATAGGCCCAACAGGTATATACTGGAGAGACAACATGCCCTACCTACGCAATGGAGATTCAGGAGATCAACCTACGATCTGGGAAGGTCCTTCCAAATCACCAACTTCCTTCGGAGGATGAGGAAGGGAAACAGGAAAGTGAACCCAAAGTCATTCCACCCTTTCCTGAGAGACTAACGGTAGCCATGCAACCAAACCCAAAGGAGACTGAACTTCTAGGAGAACTTAAACAATTGTGTGTGAAAATACCACTTCTCCAAGCCATAAAAGATGTACGAATCTATAACAAATTGATCAAGGAGAAGTGTTTCAGGCACCCAGGCAGGTGAAAGAGAGATGCCCCAACTATAAATGTCATAGGACAATTATCCGATCTAATGTTGGGACAAGTAATCTGTCCAAAATATTTGGACCCTGGGAGTCTTGTAGTTGATGTCCACATCAATGGCACCATAATCCCCCACACCTTGATTGATCTACGGGCTGCCATTAAATTGATGACTAGGGACACTAGCTCAAACTTAACCTTCAGAGTTCCTTGAGAAATACCTTGATAGTACTAGAGTTAGCAGACTGCTCCATCATGACTCTTGAAGGGATTATGGAAGATTTCCTGGTCTCTGTTGATTCTTGGGAGTACCCTCCAGACTTCTTGTTCCTTCAGCCAAAGGAAAAACTCACTGGACACCCCCTCATTTTGGGAAGGCCTTGGTTGGCTTCTGCGGATGCTTACATCAGTTTTAAAGCGGGGAGCATGACCATCAAGAATGGCCCTATGTCCAAAACGCTAGTCCTATACCCTCCTGCCCAACCTCTGTTAGAACATGATTTGTCTCTCTGGTTAGAGGAGGGAGATGAGGATGAAGTCTACTCTGCACCATTGTGCACAGTAGAAGCCACTAGGGGAGGTCCTCAAACCGAGGATGACCTAATTGAGAATTTGATTCGAAATCCACCTCCCAGTGTGATGCCATTAGAGGAGTTGGTGGAAGGTACCCAAGCCAGCGCTTTAATAGACCTTTATGTAGCTGATCTGACCTCTCCCAGAGTTAAGAGTGTGGAATTTGGCCCTGAAAGAACCTTGAAGATCAGCTCATCTGTTATGAAACTAGCTCAAGAAAGGATAGAAAAGATAAATCAACACCTTAGAATTCAGCCTCTTCGAGGGGGAAGCCTCCTTTACATTACATAAATGAAAAATTCTTGGATGATTCAAATGACAAAACCTCCTTTCTATATATAGGAGTCTAAGGAGTCACAATATAACCCAACCGACCTAACAATAATAATATAAAGCCACATAAATAACAATAGAGGGATTCCATGGGGCACACTAATAACAATATGGGGATAATAGTGTTGGCATTATGATGCATGTGTTGTACTTGATGGCAACCCACTCATAGAAGAACATCTCTCTTAAGTTATAACTAGATGAATCTTCAGAAGAGATATCAGATGTGACTGAATGCATGGGATGCAAGACAACTCAAAGGAATCAGATGATAGTTCTAAGTATGACAAGTTATCTTTTCCATCATGTCCAAAGGGGGAGATGGTTGGCATTATGAGACAAGTGTTGTCCTTAATGGCAAATCACACAGATGACAAATCACAGTGTAGGAGGTCAGCAGCAAATAATTGATGATCAGTCGACAAGAATGAAGAGAAAATATATATACGTAGGTTCACTTTGACAAAGCCGCGTATACACACAGGTTGGATGTGCCCAAGACGCGTATGCATATACACGCACTTCCATGCAAGGAAAAACGCGTATATGTTGGAGAACTTACTTTTGGTCCATGGTAGTTAGTCCTTGGTACTTGAACCTATGATTTTGTAGCATAGTATCTTGTCAGATGTGTTGATCCCTAATATTGGTCCCATGGTATTAATTTGTTATAGTTTTGGACCGTGGTATTGTAAAAGGCCTAAGACTATAAAAGGAGAAGAAGATCATTAGGCAAGAGACTTGAATATCTGATATAGGATGAGATCCAGTATGCAAGATATGGGTTATGATGTATTGCTTGATCAAAGCTAAGGAGGGATCTCACCGGTTGATGGAGAACAAGATCGACGGATAGATCGGGATCAAATGGTTTGAAATGAACTATCTCTATATGGTTGATTATGCTTGTTCTAGATCTATACACTGATGCATATAATGTTCTAAACTGGGTATAACTTAAGTATGAAATAGGTGCAAGTCATGATAGATATGTACGCAGGTTGGCTTTGGTAAATGCGCGTACGTACACGGGTTTGATTCGTCCAAGTAGCGTAAACCATTTGAGCTATGATTTTGATGATACAGTTGGTTCTGAATATTGTTACAGAGTTCAGTGTGCTGCTCTGTGTTCTGGTGAATGCTTTTTATTGACAGGGTTTCAGTGTTGAGTGTTTTAGATATTGATGTTGCTAGTGTGTGTGTGCTTCAATGATGTTGATGGGTCCAGTATGAAAATTGGATGAAACGAGGCCTTCAGATTTTAGAGTTGTGCTTCATTGTATCCAGTTTCAAAATTGATGAAACGTGGTACCTGGAGGAAGAAAGAGAAGGTTGTAGTCTTCGGTAGGTTGACACCTACGTACTAGTACATCAGCTAGTACAAGAGCAAAGGGGGTTGTAGCTCCCTTCTAGGAGAGGCTGGAGAACGAGAGAAGGTTGTAGCCTTCTGCAGGTAGAAGCCTGTGTACTAGTATAAGTCTGCACCAGTACAGAACTATTGTAAAAATAATTTTTTATTAAAAAGATTAAGACGACTTGCAGCAGGTGGTTTTCACCCACATTGGGTTTCCACCTTATATCATGGTGTTCATGTGTGCTTCTTGTGTGTGTTGATCTGTTCTATTTTACTGCTTCTCTCTACTGTTCATATGGTCAATGAAGTTCTGATGCATTATCTAAGGATTAACATATAATGGATTATCTGAATCATAAGTATTTTGGATATACACTAGTTGTATTAGACACAGTCGCGTATACACGCAGGTTCATTTAACTAAAGTAGCATATATGCATCTAAGTATGGAAATGAAAAAGTTTTACTGATTTGATAATACTGATTTACCCCCCTCTCTTAGTATTATTTCCAACAAGTGGTATCATAGCAGGTCGTTTAGTAGAAGCTTGATCGCTTGAAGGAGATCCTTGGAACAATGGGAAAGAAGCTTAAGAAGAAAGCACATAAGCAGAAGAAGACATCTCAGAAGAACTATGACAGTGGGAGAATCGATTGGGGATTAGGTGTAAGAAGCTATTCAGATTCAGAATCAGATTTAGAATCATTTCAGAATGAAGATGAACTATCAGGTATGAATTTGCTATCCTCTGATGTTCCAGCTATCTATCCATTTGGAAAAGATGAAAGTGATAGTGAAACAACTGAATTTTCTCTTATGGGTGAACAAGAAAGATATCAAATAGAGGCAGAATTTAAAAGGTTGACAGACAAAATTAGAGTTCAACAAGATCTATTGAACAAAAGGTAATATGACTCCAAAGAAGAAGCTACCAAACTAAAAGCCCATCTAGAGTTATTCAAGGTCAAATATCAAAAGTTGCTAAAAGCCCAACTAGAGGAAGGAAACAAGGTAAGGAAGTTATTCAATGACAAGTATCAAAAGTTGCAAGATGAAGCAACATCACTAAGAGATGAAGTCAATGAAGGAAGCACAACCATCGAGAAACTCAGAGATAGATCCAGTTACTATGAAAATCTTGAAGCCATGATCCTCTCACTAAAAGAAGATCTTGAAGAATCAAAGAAGTAGAATAAAGATCTACTCCAAGCTATTGAAAAACAGGAAAACGAAGTTATCAGCTTAAAATCTCAGCTGGAATGTGCCTTCAGAATTCGTCAAATGCAGCAGGATGTGAATGAAGAACAAGAAAAGGAGATTCTCAATTTTAGATTTCAGTTGGAAGATAAAAGAAATGTTGAAGAGAACGTGAAGAAGTAGTGTCTTGGAAAGGAAGAGCAACATCAAGTTGAGGTAAATATCTTAAAAGGTAAATTAGAAGAAAAGGATAAACTGTTACGATTTCAAGATAGTACTAAAGCCTTGGATTATATTCTTAGTAGTCAAAGGTCTCCTGCTATAAAGAGTGGTCTTGGTTTTCATGAATCTATTGAAGGTGAATCTATTTCACAAGATGAGTCAAGGAACTCTAAAGAGAAATCTAAAATGATCAACAAGGAGATGAGAGGTCAACCCCACAATGATCAAGGAAAGAGATTCTTCAAAGAAAATATTTTACTCCTCCTAAGAATAATGTTGAATGTTATGAATGTCATAATCTTGGACATGTTGCAGCTAGATGTAGAAGAAGAATGGTTCAATATCATCACATTCCAGGTACTTTCAGGGATATTGTTTTTCTTGCAATATGTTTGGTCACAAAGCTGTTGATTGCTACAGGAGGAATATGAAACATATGAGATGTTATGTATGTAACAAACTTGGACATATAGCAAAGGAATGCAGGAAGAAAATTCGGGCACCACACCAAAAGGAGAAAACATCATCACACTTGAAGATATGGAAGAAGAAGGAGATACAGTCAGAAATATGTGGCTTAGCACAATATACTCAGGACAGCACAGACCGAATAGACTTAGGGGGAGTTGAAAGTGTAAAACTTCAGTGTCCTAAATATCATACGCAAGTTTCATAAAGGGAAGTCGTGTATATACACGATTTAGACACTGCAAAGTTGTGTATATGTTAGTCTGAGGAAAAGCAGTGGGGACAGGCTCAGAAAAGGGTTTGATATGACTCAGTCCATTATTTGCTCTATCGTTTAATAGTTACAGTCTGCCGAGGATGTGTGGAAATATCTTGATACTTGTAAAATGTAGAAGTGTTTTGATCCTAACTTGATGATGATGATGTCTTGATGCTTATTTATGATATATGCATGATCAGATCTAACAGTAAATAGATGGCACAGGTTGAGGGGGAGCATATGCCTTTAATAATGCATTGTTGGCATTATGGTTAATAGTGCTTGGTGATGATGCTCATATAGCTAAATAATGTATCTTGCTATGATGTGGTTATGAGTTGTCCATGATAAAATCTCATATGATTCTTGGGGTTACATAGTTGATGTTCAGAACATATTGGTGGATTAATGGTGCATATATGATGCTTACATGGTGATTTTCATAAGGATAAGGAGAAGTACAAATCTTGAATAGACAACATCATTACTTGATGATGAGTCTGTCATATGTCGTTGTCGTCATATGCATGAAGATCATATAATACAGTCATGATGCAAGATTCCTATAGTTCTTGATGATCATGTGGATGAGGATTGTTGATGTTGATGATATAAAGAGACCTTGACAAAATCTTGAGCTCTAGATACTTAGTGTTGGATACATGGAATTGCATTATTGGAGATATGCTGATAAATTCTTATCTATATGATGATAGGTTGATTCTCACATATGATGATTGATGATTGTCAGATGAGGGATATTCCCATGTAATGTTACATGGATGGTCATACAGATCTTGATGATGATGACTATGGTGTTTTTCACTTATGATATCATGTGAATGATTTATGATGATGTTCAAAAGGATGAATTGATTTCTATATGCAGACATACCTTGGTACAAGACATTTGTAGGGCATTGACCTAGAAATAGTTGTACGCGATTTTAATAAGGAGTATCTTCGTATATACGCTTGTTTCTGTGGATACAGTCACGTATATGTTGATTTGAATGAAATCAGTGGGCCAGACTCAAGTTGAGAAGAGTCTGATATGAGTCCGACAGAGACCAACTGGCCCAGCTTCAAGGGGATCAGATAAACTTCAAATAATGCATTGTTGGCATTACCTTAGAAGCTCTTAGTTCTTATACACAAGCTGTTGTTGGGTTCAGATAGATCAAGTACAGGAGGAGAATAAAAGATCATGGTTGCTGAGCTGAAGAGTGCTACTTATATTAGTCATTGATGACTTTTATAGGTCTTGCTCTTGATATTTGGTCTCTATGTCTTCTATTTCCTTTATTATTATCAAGGCCATGTAACGGCCTATGTTGGTTTCGTCACTATGCCTGGGATGGATAATGTAATGTTCTTATTTTATCATGTGTAAACTTTTGATGTATCCCCACTTGGCTGGGAAGATGAGTCAAGTCCCACATGGATGGGAGATTGATGTATGTATGAGTCTTTGATGATAGGAAGGTCACTTATAATAGAGTCATGTTCTTCTTAGAACATCTTTTTGCAGATCTTGCCTACAGTCAAGGGGAGCATGAATATCACATTTCAGCAAAGCAGAGACTTCAACATATACTCAGAGGGAGCATGGTTAGATTGATACGCCTTGGCATATACAAAGGGGGAGCTCATTCAGAGATTTCAACAGGTACTCAGAGGGAGTATGGTCAGCGGGATGTTTATCAAAGAAAGTGAATATCTTGGTCCGCCCTTTGCCCTTGATGTCAAAGGGGAAGAATTATTTGGTGTTGTTGCCATCAAGTCCAAAGGGGGAGATTGTTGGCATTATGATGCATGTGTTGTACTTGATGGCAACCCACTCATAGAAGAACACCTCTCTTAAGTTATAACTAGATGAATCTTTAGAAGAGATATCAGATGTGACTGAATGCATGGGATGCAGGACAACTCAAAGGAATCAGATGATAGTTCTAAGTATGACATGTTATCTTTTCCATCATGTCCAAAGGGGGAGATTTTTGGCATTATGAGATAAGTGTTGTCCTTGATGGCCAATCACACAAATGAAAAATCATAGTGCAGGAGGTCAGCAACAAAGAATTGATGATCAGTCGACAAGAATGAAGAGAAAATATATATATATACGCAGGTTCACTTTGACAAAGCCACGTATACATGCAGGTTGGACGTGCCCAAGATGCGTATGTGTATACACACACTTTCATGCAAGGAAAAGCGGGTATATGTTGGAGAACTTACTTTTGGTCCATGTTAGTTAGTCCTTGGTACTTGAACCTATGATTTTGGACCGTAGTATCTCGTCAGATGTGTTGATCCCTAGTATTGGGCCCATGGTATTAATTTGTTATGGTTTTGGACCATGGTATTGTAAAAGGCCTAAGACTATAAAAGGAGAAGAAGATCATTAGGCAAGAGACTTGAATATCTGATATAGGATGAGATCCAATATGCAGGATACGGGTTATGATGCATTGCTTGATCGAAGCTAAGGAGGGATCTCACCGGTTGATGGAGAACAAGATCTACGGATAGATCAAGAGAAAATGGTTTGAAATGAACTATCCCTATATGGTTGATTATGCTTGTTCTAGATCTGTATACTAACACATATAATGTTCTGAACTGGGTATAACTTAAGTATGAAATAGCTACAAGTCATGATAGATATGTACGCAGGTTGGCTTTGGTAAAAGCGCGTACATACGCGGGTTTGATTCGTCCAAGTAGTGTATACCATTTGAGCTATGATTTTGATCATATAGTTGGTTCTGAATATTGTTACAGAGTTCAGTGTGCTGCTCTGTGTTCTGGTGACTTCTTTTTGTTGACATGGTTTTAGTGTTGAGTGCTTTAGAGATTGATGTTGCTAGTGTGTGTGTGTTTCAATGATATTGATGGGTCCAGTATGAAAATTGGATGAAACGAGGCATTCAGATTTTAGAGATGTGCTTCAGTGTATCCAGTCTGAAAATTGATGAAACGTGGTACCTAGAGGAAGAAAGAGAAGGTTGTAGCCTTCAGTAGGTCGGCACCTACGTACTAGTACTTCAGCGAGTACAAGAGAAAAGGGGGTTGTAGCTCCCTTCGAGGAGAGGCTGGAGAACGAGAGAAGTTTGTAGCCTTCTACAGGTAGATGTCTTTTTAATGGTATAATTCTGCACCAGTACAAAACTATTGTAAAAAGAATTTCTTATTAAAAAGATTGAGATGACTTGCAGCAGCTGGTTTTCACCCACATTGGGTTTCCACCTTATATCATGGTGTTCATGTGTGCTTCTTGTGTGTGATGATCTGTTCTGTTTTACTACTTCTGTCTACTATTCATATGGTCAATGAAGTTTTGATGCATTATCTAAGGATTAACATATAATGCATTATCTGAATCATAAGTATTTTGGATATATGCTAGTTGTATTAGACATAGTCGCGTATACACACGGGTTCATTTAACTAAAGTAGTGTATATGCATCTAAGTATGGAAATGAAAAATTTTACTGATTTG
>APFE030941036.1:8758-22981 GCA_000404065.3 Pinus taeda
GCACTAGTGATTATGGTTTGTGCTACCAAGGAAGACCAGGATTGGACAGAGGTTTGGATATTCATGGCTTTGTTGATGTAGACTGGGCTGGAGATCTGGATCAGAGAAGATCTACAAGTGGGTATGTGTTTAACCTATTTGGAGGTGCAGTCAGTTGGATGAGTAAGAAACAATCTGTAGTGGCACTATCGACTACAGAGGCAGAATACATGGCAGCCACTCATGCAAGCAAGGAAGCAGTTTGGTTACAGAGATTGTGTTCAAGTATGGGGTTAGTACAGGAAGTCTATGTCCTCATGTTATGGGTTAAGATCAAATAATCAAGAAATATCATCTCAAAACATGCCTAGCCTCCTTGGACCTAACAACAACCATAGGATTAATTATTAAAGAATTATTCCTTAACTCTTATGTGTTGGGGACAAATTTAATAATCAAGGAAATCCATTTCAAATTATGCACGACTACCTTATACCTAAAATAAAATCACATAGTAACTAATGCAGGACTATCCCTTAATCCTTTTTCTCTAAGGCTAGATCAAATAATCAATGAAGACCATATCAAATTATTCTTGGATTCCCTAGAATCAATTATATTCAAGGAGGAATTGAGGAAGGTTTATTCCTTAATCCATGTTCTTTGGGGCCAAATCATATAATTAAGGAATAAGATTATGCCTAGCCACCTTATAAAAAAAAGTGAGGATAAATTAATGCAGGGCTACTCCTTAATTATCTTCCTTTGGGTCTAATTCAAATAATCAGAGAATATCATCTAAAATCATGCCTTTCCACCTTAGGCCTAATGCAATCAAGGATAAATTTATGATGGAATAACCCTTAATTACTATGCTTAGGGGCTAGACCGAATAATCAAGGAATATGATATAATATAATCCCTAACCATCCTATACCTAGTTTGATTCAAGGAGTTATTTATGAGGGACCATTATTTAAATCACTTGCTCTTAGTATAGATCGAACAATCACGAATAATCATTTCATATTATCCATGGAAACCTTGAGCCTAAATACAATCAAGGAGAAATTAATAAATGGATATTCATTAATTCTTATGCATTTTTGTTAAATTAAATAGAAAATGTTCAAATGTGTGTTTCTTTGTCTAGGAGCATGGTTCAACAATAAACTAATTCTAACACCTCTTAACTGGGTTAAGTGTAAGAGGAAAAGGTCTAGAGGTTTGAGACCCAACCCTTTTTCCATAGGGTTTCACATAGGTGGTAGAGATACCTTGTTTCCCCATTGCTTAATTAGAGGAAGCCTTTCAAAAAATTTCAATAGGGTTGGTTCTAGTCTCTAATTTCTTGTAGGATCATTGGGTTGAAACCTTAGTTTCAAGCAGAATAGATAGTTTGACTACACCAAAGATCACTTTTCCAGAGGAACTTCTAGTATTTTCATTAGGAACCATAAACCCTTATCCTTTGGATCCTAATCTCAGTGTGGCTTAAACAAAAAATGGGGAAAATGTAATCAGTGATGTTCTGGCAGATCCCATATAACCTAAACAAGTGGAACATCCCTCAACTAAAGGAACTCTAAGAGAAAACATTAATAAAAGAGTGTCGTGCTAAGATACAAAAAGGGGAAATAAATATGTTTTTGGTGTTGATGTTCAATTTCATAAGGTGGAGTGAAAAATGGAGTTGGTCGTAGTGGGAAGAGCACAGGGGAGGATCTTCAAAGCCCAAACCCTAAGAGAGTGGGTTGATAAGGAAAGGGGTCAACACTTGGATCTCCTACTGTTAGTTTCAACCGTGTCCTAGGGTTGGTTCATGTTTCTCTTTAGTTCAAGATAGAGTGTCTCCTGGGTGATGGAATGAAATTGGTCCATTAACTCCACCTTGGTCCTCCTAAAAAAGTGGAAACCCCTCTTCGATGATAGATGGGAAAGAATGGAATTTTCACCAATGTGGGTTTGATTTATTCTCTTCCGATTTAATTATTGTCCTGTGAAATTTTCAAGGAAATTGGGAATTTCCTAGGAACTTCCTTAGACTCAGACATGTATTTTCAATCCATAAGAAAAATGTATATAGCTCACATATTGGTAATAATAGACTCTTGGGAAGACTTGCAATGGATATGAGGCTTAGTTGTTTTGATTACTCTCACCTGCATATACTGGATTACAAAGGAATCCCCTTCAGATGTAGGATATTCTGTGTGATAGGACACATACCAAAGGATTGTAAACTTCCTTTTCACATCTATAAAGGTTAAGGAAACACCTATAGAATGAGAAAGATAAGTTATCCTAGAGCAGAAGACACAATGGAAAGGCTAGCTCCCACTAAAGAGGTTAAATGATCATCGGAATGGGAGGAAGTGACTCTCTCTTTACCACCTCTTGGCTCAAGTGATACCCTCGAGGACTACAAAATAGGATGTATAAGTGAAAGAGAATCCTCAATATAAAATCCTTCCTCAAGTGACACAACTGTAACTAGTCGATTCCAAATTTGGTTCTTCATGTTTCTCTCCTTGCTCTTTGATTACTTTAGTAAAAAAAAATTCTTTAAAATAGGGTCTTGGTTCCACTTTTGTTTATGATATCTCTAAGCCTCCTTTACCACCAGATCTAAAACTCTCCACTATCTCCTGCCCTTGCCCATCAGCTATCGCACAAACCTCCACATCCATTGTCTCCACCAAACAAGGTTCTCAGAACTGCTCTTTGGACTCCACCTCTTGTTACAATCTACATCCTCGGTCATTGATCCCCACTTCCTCTGTGTGAAATCGGGAACCTATAGAAAGCCAAAGGTCATGGTAGGAGATTATTTTTGGCCAAATCCCAAGTAAAATCTTAGCTTAATGTTTTAGTAAAAAAAAAAACTTGATATCCATGGGGTGCTTGGAGCAGCAAAAAAATTAGGAGATGTTACCCCACTATCATTCTCTCCTTCAGCTGTCAGGGCTTGGCTAGCCCATCAAAAAAATTGGTCTTGAAGAAATTAGTTGACACAAATAAGCCTAATATCCTCCTACTTTAGGAGACTCTGGGGGAAGGAACCTAAATTATTGAAGTATATTTTTTAAAGGATTGAGTTTTATTTGTTTGGATGCATGTGGGAGATCAGGAGGTTTGGTCATTAGGTGAAATACTCGAAGAATGAATCCTCTTGGCGCCTAGGGTTTTGACTTTTTCTTGGACTGGACCTCTTCTCCACTGATCTTGGGACTAAGATGAGGGCGATCAATATCTACGGACATTTCTTGGACAGGGTTCCTTTCTGGGATTATTTATTCCACAAAAATTTGTTATCAGTTGAAAATATCATTTTGGGTGGAGAACTCAACTTTTCTTTGGGTACGGCTAAAGTGTGGGGCACCCATGCAAGGATTTATATTCTAATGGACTATTCTACACATCTGTTCATTTACATAATTTTTTAGATGTGGATGTGTTCAAGGTAACCCCCACCTAGAGGAATAAGAGAGTGGGGGGATGCTAGGGTGGTGAAACAGTTGAATCACTTCCTTTTATCAGAGAGGCTAGTGGAATGGTTTAATTTGATGTGTCAATGGGTTGGAAGTGGAGGAGAATCTGATAACTACCCTATCTTTCTAGAAATCAAAGGATTGGAAAAGAATTTGGTAAGTCCCTTCAAGTTCAATTTAACATGGCTCAAAGAAGATGACTTTCAGGCTTTAGTTCAATCCAACTAGATCCCCTATATTCTTGATTTAGAGTGTTGGTTGCTACCCATTTCACTAGAAATCATAAAATTTTAAAAATCCACCATTTAGTGGGAAGCAAACAAAAGGATAAGAGAAGATCAGGAATCGAAAGTGGTGGAAGAGTAAATTTTCATAGGGATATATTGTTATTTTCTTTTCATAATTGCATTTATATACTTTTCATTATTTACACATGCATTCACCCCATAACATATCACATCATTAGAAATTACGTAGAAATAACA
This sequence comes from Pinus taeda, assembly GCA_000404065.3. Lineage (NCBI taxonomy): Eukaryota > Viridiplantae > Streptophyta > Pinopsida > Pinales > Pinaceae > Pinus > Pinus taeda. The sequence continues at coordinate 12,714 of APFE030941036.1, forward strand.
ACATCATCGACAATGTAATGGAATAATAAAAGGAACATCAGAAGAAAAGCATGCACAAAACAGGACACCAAAATTTGGTTGGAGACCAGGGAAAAACCCCACAAGGGGGAAAACCCATAATCAATTCTAATTCTTCTATATATTTCATCATTTGTTCAGATGATAGGTACAAGATACAAATTTCATCAATTTTCCAAGATCCTATACATAGCTTGTTCACAACTTCGTTTGTGAACAAGTTTCATTACCAATACTGTCATACGATATTATCATTAATAACTTTCCAAATACCATCACTACTTCTGGAATATAACGATACCAAACATACTAATGTGTTGCATATATATGTAATGTAAAATCAATATGGTGAGCCATACCAACACTATCTCATCTCTACATATATAGATATTAGGTTTTCTCTTGGAGATGCTACTAATGCTCAAACATATATATTGTATTGTTTTGAAATATACCATTGTGAAGATACTACATATACCATAATGTTGTACAAAGCTAGTGTCACTTATCATACTATCATGCAAATCCATTGTCATACTATTACAAGGTCACTTGTATAGTTTGTCACAAGTCATTTTTATACCTATCATAGGCATTGTCCATTAATATCACAAGGCATTGACAAACTATTAGCTAGAACTGTTATCAACATACTATAAGGATACCATTCATATTGCAATCGAACAATGATGCCAACCATACCAATATTTCTATGCCAATATTGTTCATAGATGAAAGCAAAGAAACTATATCTAACTGCAAAGGATTATGAATTGGTACCATATATAACTGTCAATAGAATCATAGAGAACCATAGCACATAAATTGTGTGTTGAAGCCATACACATTATAAAGGATCATAATATATGTATACTGTGAGGTGAAACCATACACAATGCAAGGGATCATTCCATTCATAATACAAAGGATAATTACATACAACTGTGTTGATGCCATATATCTCATTCCATACGCTTTGATGCCAATGCATTGTCACACACACACACACACATACAATGCCATACGCATTGATTACAGAGGACCATGTATCAATTCCAACCATATCATGATGTAGAGCACATCAATATGTGACTATATCTATTACAGAGACGTGAGGAAAATATGCAAGAGAGATCATTTGTATAGTGAAAGTAGACCCGTAGAATATAAAAAAGGGTATAGTCTTGTTGCATAGTATAGTCCTATAGTGGATGCGAGTAGTGTTGTATCTAATGCAAGTAGTCCTATAGAAAAAACAAAAAAGACTTGTGGCCATAATCCAAGAGTGAGTGCCTTGTGGAGAATGTGAGCCCTTAAGAGATAAATTCTTGTGGTGAATATGAGTCAACCCTTGTTATAGATAGAAGCCAAATCTGATAACCTCATAACGATTACCATCCAAAAAACACAAAATAAAAGTATTCCATTTGAATTTCCATTTAGAGATCAACCCAATGGGGTTTATATAGATATTTTCTCATCTGAATAGGTGCCTTTGGGACAGGTTGAAATTAGGAAATTTTTTGAATTTTCAAATTAATAATTTTCCCTTCAATTTGAAGTTGAATTTAGGACCAAAAATAAAATCTAATTACTTAAAGCATAATCAAATCGAGGGCTAGGGAATTTCTCCCTAGCTGCCCAAAATTAACACTCCCTATTAGCTAGGGAGTATTTTCCATCAACATCATAAGCCTCATTTAGAATGACATGTCTCAATATAAGAAGGTAGGCATCTACATCATCATTACATCTCACCTCATAGAAGAATAATACTGCACAATCAACAATAGGGGAGATCAATCCTCAAACCCTTTAGGTTAAATCACATGATCTCCATCTCATTAAACTGTCCATCTCATAACATCAGTCATCCTTTGATCATCAACTGAACCATATCATTCTAAAGAATAAAAATAATCGTCAGAGGGGATTCCATTTCACCCCTCATCATATTCATCAAGTCATATCTCATCTTGACTCATCTATTGAACATTATCGAATCTAAAGAAGAAGAATCACCACAAGGGAGCTCAAGATACCACCCTTTATCCATCGGGGAGCAACTACTACCATCTATAATCACTTCCAATAAGATCAAATGCTACCACCTAAGAATCATCATAATTGGGAAGCCACTGCTACCACCCATAATCATATGTTGATCTTACCACATTATCCTCAAGATTCAGTGGTAGAACACCTACATCCACTACCTTGGTAGGAGATACAAACTTACCCTACAAGGTAAGGATAAAAAATAAGGCAAGGCACTTGGAGGAGATACACATTTACCCATCAAGTTAAGGATCAGACATGCCCAAGTCATATTCTCAACCCATTGGCTAGATGGGGAGGGAAAATCCCAAAAAGCCCAACTTGTGGGTAGAATGCATACTGCGGTACTATTAGGTTTTTCCCATGATACTAGAGTCTAGGTTAGAATCTTACAATCATTGACACAACCAATCCAAGTATCATAACAAACTACTTTTCACATTGGAATAATACACGACAATAAACCAACACATGCACAAATATAGACAACCTTTTACAATTTTTAACTACCTAACTTCGTTATATTAACAAACTGATAATACAATTTTCTAGGGATCCCATACCATGGATAATGGACCTCATACATCCACTGATACATGACAACAAAAACTAGGGATTAGTGTCAATCCCTTAATAACCAATCTACCTTGAACAAAGTGTTGGAGAATACTCGGGGGGTGAATTATTATTCCTTGACAATTGTCACTTTTAAATATTTTCAGAGCATTAGTTAATCTTTAATTATCATTAATGTTTATGCAGTAACAACAGTGAATAAAAGAACACAGGAGGCACAAAAATTTTAGGTGGAAAACCCCCTTTGGGTCAAAAACCACTGAACGCTTTTCTAATAATTCTTTATCTTCATCTCCAATTGAAAAGAAATCTCCAACTTCCTAGAATCTAGAAAAATATTCTTCTCCAACTCCCACTGGATGGATGCTCCAACGCTCAAGATTCTTTAGTAGTCAACTAATCAGATGCCCCAACATCCAATGAGCTACAACTCACCCTAGCACCACCCTACCACCCTAAAGTTTTCACAGACTTGAACTTGTTGGTGACTTCATGCACCAGCCTAGCACCACCCTACCACCCTATAGAAGAATAAAAGAAGAATGGACTCCCGTACTGGGGAAAATGATCCACTTTACAATGATATAGAATGATGTAGAAGAAGACGACACATTAGACAATAACCCCAAATATGACACAGCCACCTAATGATGATCCTAGAACTCCCAACACTGCCTCTTCAACTCTTGGCATATAGACACTTGTACAACTTTTATAATGACTCTGTACAATGATATTTTTACAATGATTATATGAAATGCTTCCCACTTGAAGAATTCATATTGTGAAATTCTTGTTGTTGTTCTGCACCTTGATTGCTGCTCTTGTCATGCTACCCTTTCTCACTCTTTAGAAAATTATATTATGCATTGAGTCTTCTCTTGATGAATATATAATACCTGCAAAAATTCTTCAAGGAAATACCCATGACATGATAATAGCAAAACTTACCTCATCCTGCAGAGCATATGTCAGTGCTAAACAAAAACAACAAATTAGAATACAAGGAACCTAATGAAATTAAGAAATGAACATGCATATACACAAGATACTTACCTGTAGCTTACCTCTGTTGCATCATTTTGTTGCACCTTGCGCTTTGCTACCCTAGAAAGTCTGGTCCTTTGCATTCCTTGACAATAGTTGATCTAGTTTTTCTCGCCTTCTAGCAGCATGATATTTAATCTGATTTATATCTATGATTTGATATCCCCAACATGTGATCTTTGGTCCTATAGTATCCCTCTGATTCTTATTTCCAATGCCATAGATTTGACCTAATTCAGACTCTTCAAGATAAAGTTATGCCCAATCTCTCACAATGACCTAATTATGGACTAGTTCAGTAGAGCGAACTTGTACGGCATGCCGCATGTCAATGTTTCCTCCTTCAGCTTTGAAATTGATACACAAAAGGCCACGATCCGTGCACTATTTGCAACTTTTTACAGAATTCCAATCCTCTTCTCAAATAGATAGTCATGACGATTTTCCTAAGGTCACTTCTTTCACATGAAATTTGGGAGCCTGCAAAAACCCTAACTTCCATAGATCATAGCTCTGAAAATATAGTGAACCAAGATCTGAAATTTGGTCACGAGGTTCATCAGGATAGAGGATCAAATGGATTTTCATTTCAAAATCTAAGACTTCTTAGAAATGAAGTTATAGTGAAAATGCCACAATCACTTCATTTGGAGGATATATGAGATTTCTTTTTATAGAGTTAAGAGGGGCTTCTATAGAGAATGTTGGAGGGATTTTAGGAACTTAAAAAATTATTAATTATTGACTATTCAATGTCAAAATCCAATTATGAGTGCCATTCAATAAGCCCATAGGGTTTTAGCCCACTAACTGGGGTTACTAACTTCAAACATGAATATCTCTCAAACCGTGAAGAATTAATTGGCGTGCCATATATCAACAGAAACATCTCAACGAGTAGAATCTATCTAGAAGATACTTGACTAAAAATAGAGTAAGTTGTCAAGTCAAAATTCCCTTGCAAGATTAGGGTAGCCCCTGGTGCTTCTTTGGTTGACATCAATGATGACCTCAGATCATATTTAGATCAACAATCTCCGCTTTGGCATGATTGATGGCAACACAAATACTCCCCCTGTGATCAGGGCACCTCTTCCTATTGCCTTCTCTCCCCCTTTGACATCAATGGCAAAGGGTAACTCCCCCTAACACACAACCATCCTGCGGACCTGTACACACTTCCACTCTCCCTTTATTTTCTGAATAAGGAAAATCTAATAAGAACCTAGGAGAATTCCAAGCTTCTGGCGAAGATATTCAAATGCTTCACGAGATAAAGGTTTAGTGAAGATATCAACGATTTTTTCTTTTGTACCAACATATTCAAGCTTGATATTGTTTTCGGTGACCTTCTGTCTAACGAAATGATATTTAATCGGAACTTCATTTTGGAATGCATCACAGGATTCTTGGAGATACTGATTGTGCTGATGTTATCGCAAAATATGGGAATAGGCTCATCAAAATTTACTTTAATATCTTGAAAGGTTTTCTTCATCTAGAGAAATTGAGTACAACGAGCTGCTACCGTGATATATTCTACTTTTGCTGTGGATAACGAGATTGAGGTTTCCTTTTTGTTCAACCACGATACGAGACAAAAACCTAGATAGAATGCTACTCCACTAGTACTCTTACGATCATCAATGCTTCCTGCCCAATTTACGTATGTAAAGGCTTGAATAATGAGAGTGTTGCCCTTGGGATACCACAAGCCATATTCTGTTGTAACCTTTAGATATTGAAGAATTATTTTGATAGAAATAATATGTGATTCTTTTAGTGTTGCTTGGAATCTTGCTACTTGTCCAACTGCTTACATAACATCTGGCCAAGAGGCTGTTACATATAGAAGACTACCAATCATAGATTTGTACAACCTCTGATCCACATCCTTAGATACGTCGTTTATGCTCAATTTGCAACCTGTTACCATCGGAGTAAGGACGGGTTTGCAATCTTCCATTTTGAATTTCTTGAGAATTTCCTTGATGTACTTGGCTTGAAATATAAATATTCCTTTCTCTTGCTGAGATATTTGAAGCCCTAAGAAGTATGTCAACTCATCAAGTAAAGGAATCTTGAACTCACTTTGCATCTTTGTAGCAAAGTTCTTACTTAGTCGATCATCATTGCTATCAAAGATTATATCATCCACATATACCTCAACGATTGTTAAATTATATTTATCTATTTATACGTAAAGATTGCTATCAATAGTAACTTTCTTGAACCCTTGTTGACATAGATATCCGTCAAGGCAAGCATACCATGCTCTGGGAGCCTACTTGAGACCATATAAATCCTTCTTTAAGCTGTAAACATAGTCTTCTTTTTCTGATAGTAGAAAACCTTCAGGTTGTTCGATGTAAACTTCTTCTTCTAATTCTCCATTCAGAAATGCTGACTAAACATCCATTTGGTAGACTTTTATTTTTCTTGAACATGCATAGGCAAGAAACATCCAGATGGCTTCCATTCTAGAAACTGGTGCAAATGTTTTGTCGAAATCAATTCCTTCCACTTGTGCATATCCTTTACAGACTAATCTTGTCTTGTTCCTGGTAACATGTAATATTTCAATTGTTTTTCTCCCCGTGAACCTTTAATGAAACTACCATCTTGTTCAAACTACCTTCCTGTCAATCGTAGACTTGTGCCATATACTGCTGCATTGACTTCTCTTGTACAAAAATTAAGGAGTCAACAAGCCATATTGTTCAAAATAGTGAGTCACCTAACGGGCCATTTTGACTTGAGTCATTATCTAAAGCAACTGTTAATTCCTCATGACCTTTTGCTTTTGCAAATCCTGAAAGCATAACTGATGAAACCTTGTTAATTGCTTTGTCTTCCTATACCTGTTTCCTTTTCCAGACCTTCTTATTCCTACAATCTCGAGCTATGTGCCCATAGATATGACACTTAAAGCATTTAATGTTGTTCATAAGTGATTCCATATGATATCTGCAACCACTAGCACTATGGCCACAGTTATGGCATTTGAAACATTCAATATTTGGCCCATCTAGCACGTATTCCCTTCTAACAAAATCATCGTGGAACTTGTCTCGTGATCCTGAAAACTTTCTTCTAGGGTTTTGCAGATAATGATTGTACCCGTCAAAAACTTCACAATCCCTAGCCATATGTCCATAGTTAGCACATAAAAAGCAATAACCATTAAATAAATGAACATACCTGGAAGGCTTTTCATTCTTCTTTGGAGGCGGTGTTGTAGTTTCTTGTGGTCCTTTGTTCTTGTTTGCTTTGGTCTTGTTCTTTGAAGTTGCAACATTCTTCTTTGAATTTTCACTTTGATCAACATCCTTCTTAGAATCATCCTACGAAGCTATGGAGCTTGTACCTTCATCAACTGGAGCTTTAACATCTTTAATTGCCTTCATTTTCACTTCTTCATCTGTCTTATCTTGTAAGTATTCTTTTTGCGATCCCTTGAGTTTGTTGATCTCATCACGAGTTGCATCAAGTTATTCTTTCTTTTGAGCAAGATCTTCTTGAAACCATATTTTCAATATCTTCCTTCTTTTTTTTGCCTCCTCAACCTATAGCTTGAGAAGAGTGGTCTTCTCTACTTCTCTGTTGAGAACCTGTATATGTTCCTTCTGCTTCTCATTTTCAATCTTGAGCCTACTTATTTCTATTGAAGATGTTTCTAACTCCTTTTTCTTTTAGTCAATGACGGATATGTATCTTTGATCATATTCCTTCCTTTCAATTTCTGCTTCTGCATCTGTTGTGTGATCCTGCTAATCTCTGCAAATGTTGTGTCGAGTTCTTGTTTCTTCTATTGGACTTCTCTCTTGAGGTCTCGTGTCGATGTATTATTGATTTCTTCCAACTTCTTGTGAAGTGACTCTTCAATACATTTGTGTTCTTCAACTTCAATTTTGATACCTTGAACTTGTTCTTCAAGAGTATTGGAACAGATCTTCTCAGCCTTGAGCTCTTTTATAAGCTTGATTGCCTCCTTAGAAAATTCTTCTATGGTCAACCCTTCTTCATCATACTCAGAAGGATCTGAGTTTTCAATAACATCTTGACCTGATTTCTTTATTGAATAGAGATTATGAAGTTGTTCCCAAAGAGATTTAGTTGTTGAACATTGACCAACTTTTGTTTTCACAGAATTTGGAAAAACATTCAAAATTACATTCATGGCCTTTGAATTGTACCTTTTAGCTTCGTTGGTAGATGTGTCTCCAAAAACAATTGATTCACATACTCCATGTGCCTGCAAAGATACTTCCATCTTGGATTCCCATATCCAGTAATTATCTACAACAAAATCAGGGGTTGGTACACAATACTCACTTTCTTGAGATTTTGTTGTACTTGTACCTTCCTTTGAAATCCTTGTAACCTTCTTCTTTGACTTTCCCTTCTCTATGCTATGAAAAATTATTTCCAGTGGTTAAGTTGTTACTGAAGGAACCAAGCTCCGATACCAACTGTTGGAAAACACTTTTGGGGGGGGGTGTGAATCATTATTCCTTAACAATTAACACTTTTAAATATTTTCAGAGCATTAGTTAATCTTCAATTATCATTAATGTTTATGCAGTAATAATAGTGAATAAAAGAACACAGGAGGCACAAAAATTTTAGGTGGAAAACCTCCTCCAAGTCAAAAACCACTGAACGCTTTTCTAATAATTCTTTAATCTTTAACTCCAATTGAAAAGAAAGCTCCAACTTCCTAGAATTTAGAAAAGCATTCTTCTCTAGCTCCCACTGGATGGACACTCTAATGCCCGAGATTCTTCAGTAGTCAACTGAATGGATGCCCCAACACCCAATGAGCTACAACTCACCCTAGCATCACCGTAACACCTTGAATTTTTCAGATTCTTGAACTTGTTGGTGACTTCATGCACTAGCCTAGCACCACCCTACCACCCTATAGAAGAATAAAAGAATAATGGACTCCCATACCAGGGAAAATGGTCCACTTTACAATGATATAGAATGATGTAGAAGAAGATGACAGACTAGACCATAACCCCAAATATGACACAACCACCTAATGATGATCCTAGACCTCCCAACACTGCCTCTTCAACTCTTGGCAAATAGACACTTGTACAACTTTTACAATGATGCTTTTACAATGACTTTGTACAATGATACTTTTACAATGATTGTATGAAGTGCTTCCCACTTGAAGACTTCATATGGTGAACTTCTTGCTACTATTCTACACCTTGATTTTTGACCTTGTCATGCTACCCTTTCTCACTCTTCAGAACATTAGATTATGCATTGAGTCTTCTCTTGATGAATATATAATACCTGCAAAAAGTCTTTAAGGAAATACCCATGACATGATAATAACAAAACTTACCTCATCCTGCAGAGCATATGTTAGTGCTAAACAAAAACAACAAATTAGAATACAAATAACCTAATGAAATTAAGAAATGAACATGCATATACAGAAGATACTTATCTGTAGCTTACCTCTGCTGCATCATTTTGCTGCACCTTTCTCTTTGTTGTCGCAGAAAGTCTAGTCCTTTGCACTCCTTGACAACACTTGATCTAGTTTTTATCGCCTTCTAGAAACACATTATTTAATCTGATGTATCTCTGTGATTTCAGATCCCTAATATGTGATCTTCGGTCCTATAGTATCCCTCTGAGTCTTCTTTCCAATGCCATAGGTCTAACCTAATTTAGACTCTTCAAGTCAAAGTTATGCCCAATCTCTCACAGTGACCTAATTATGGACTAGTTTAGTAGAGCGAACTTGTACGACATGCCACATGTCACTGTTTCCTCCTTAGGCTCTGAAATTGATAAAAAGAAAATTAAAGTTCATGCAATATCTGCCACTTTTTATAGAACTCCAATCCTCTTCTCAAAGAGAGAGTTATGATGATTTTCCCAAGGTCACTTCTTTGATATGAAATTCAGGAGCCTACAAAAATGATAACTTCCACAGATCATATCTGCGAAAATATAGTGAACCAAGATCTAAAATTTAGTCATGATGTTCATTAGGATTTTGAACCAAATGGGTTTTCATTTTAGAATCTAAGACTTCGCAGAAATGAAGTTATAACGAAAATGCCACAGTCACTTCATTTGGAGGATATATGAGATTTCTTTTATAGAGTTGAGAGGGGCTTCTATAGAGAATGCTGGAGGGATTTTAGGAGCTTAAAAAATTATTAATTATTAACTATTCAATGGAAAAAACCAATTATGAGTTCCATGCCACAACCCCATAGGGGTTTAGCCCACTAACTGGGGTTTCTAACTTCAAACATGAATATCTCTCAAACCATGAAGAATTGCTTGGCATGCCATATATCAAAGGAAACATCTTGATGAGTAGAATCTATTTAGAAGATCCTTGACTCAAAATAGAGTAAGTTGTCATGTTAAAATTCCCTTGCAATATCAGGATAGCCCCTGGTGCTGCTTTGATTGACATCAATGACAACCCCAAATCATCTTTAGATCAACATGTAACGAATAAAATATATAAATAATATAAATATAATGTAAAAGATAATAATCATAAATAATAGTTAGTTAAGCTA
>APFE030941049.1:0-13819 GCA_000404065.3 Pinus taeda
ATTTATAACAAAATATAAATTTCAAAATAATATAATCTTATTTAAAGCTTTTAAAAATGAATGCTCCTTCCCATGCTCCTCATTCGATCTTCTCCATTCATTTATATGACATTTCAATGTTCATATTTATAATTTTGTAATTTTATGCGAATGGTCTAAATTGAATAGTAGAGATAGATTCGATTGTTGTGTTTTTTTTATTTAATTTTTAAAAGGTGAGAAAATTAACAACTTTGTTCTAACTTATGTTTTCGTTTCACTTATACAGTTAGAAACAGGATTGGAATTTCAAAACAGACTTACAAATCAAATTTAATGGTTTTCATACTTCCTTGACTTGTTTTCATAATTTCAACAAAGGAACTTTACAGTTTTACAAATTTTTTAATTGTATTTGACGGAAAAATCTTGCGATAGGCAATTTTCCAATCAAATTTCATCCTTGGTTAGGAGCCTCTAGCGGAAGCCAAGCCTGATTTGCGCTCCCATCTTGATTGGAGTCATATGAGATTGGAGAGCACTTGGTTAGGAGCCTTCTAGCGGAAGCCAAGCCTAATTCGTGCTCCCATCTTGATTGGAGTGATATGAGATTGGAGAGCAGTGAATCAATTTGGGGGATATATCGATCAGTGCCACTCGGGGTTTATTGGAGATATGTATGCGTGTAATGGCATTAAACATGCTACAACCTAGGAGAAGATTATGGATAACGACAAAGTTAGGGCCAATGGTGTCACACAACGTTGAAATTTCAAAACAAATTTATTGAGCAAATTTGATGATTTTCACACTTCCCTAATTTGTTTTTACCCTTTCAAGGAAAGATCTTGATGATTTTGTAAAATTTTAAACTGTATTTGGCAGGCAAATCACCCTATGACAAGCAATTTTCCCGTCAAATTCCATCCCTGAAGGTCCTACTTTCCTCTTTCCTATTGGTTTAATTGAAGCTCTACATGCCAAAGGCATATTTTTCTTGACCAAGTCATCAATCACTGGAACGGTTCATACCCTATTTGGAAGAATGCAGTAGAGATTGGCTTAGTTGGTGAAAATGCATCTTTCTAGCAGAACTTTACACAGGATCTCTGCATGGCTAGCCTAAGTCAAAAGGCTAGTGGCAATTCCCTTATTTGTTTAGGGTCCACATGAAATGGCTCTCTAGCGGTCTCAGCTATTTACATGTACATTCTTTCCAAGTATTATTCCTTACCTATTGATTGCTGGTGCTGGAAAATTTAGAGATGGAAGGTGCCTTTGAAGATCATCATTTTCTATTGGTTAATGTGGCATAACAAAGTCCTCACATTACACAATCTTTGGAAAAGGGGCTTCCAGGGTCTGGGCTAGTGCCCTTTTTGTAAGCAGTCATAGGAAATTGTAGTTCATCTTTTCTTGCAATGGTCTTTTTCTTTGCAAGTCTGATCTCGGGTTTTATCTGATCTACAACTTCCCCCTATGCAAAAATTCCCCATAATGGAATCATGCTTGAAGTGGTGGGCATCTAGAAGAGGAAATCACAAGTTTGTACCACTATACACCTTGTGGGAGATCTAGAGTGTGAGGAACTTATTAATCTTTTAAGAAAAATAGTTAAACATCTCCATGATTTTTTCTAACATTTTGGCTTGGTTGGAGTCGAGGAGGGAAAACAAACACTTAGATAGGATGCCCAAAATTAGAATGAATATTTTGCAGGTCCATTTTTCGACTGGTTTTTTTAATGAAGCCATGCAAGGGGGAAAATGTGGGTGTGATGCTTGGCGGAGATTTATTCCTCATACTCATTTCCTTCTTTACTAGCATGGTGGATTTGGTACAAAAACTAGAGTTAAGCTTCTAGCTCTCTAGGGGCTATTATGGTTTTCTAAGAAACACTAGATGGATAGCATCACCATTTATGGGGACTCCATATCTCTCATAGATGGGATCATTGGTGAGACCAATTGTGTGCCTCCTAATTTGAAAAATGGTTGGATCGCATTGAACATCTGAAGTAGTCCTTTGTGTACATGTCATTCTTGCATGTCTATAGAGAATAAAAAACTATGACTGATGGTTTATTGAAGAAATGCCTTTTAACTACCTAAAGATCTCTTGCATGTCTATAGAGAATAAAAAACTATGGCTGATGGTTTATTGAAGAAATGCCTTTTAACTACCCAAAGATCTCTACATTATAGTATGTTTTCTGAAAATATTTTTGTGGAAGAGGGTGTGTTGGCTCTTAATTAATTTTCACATCTTACTTGCTTTATATTATTTCCTTTAAGGCCTAACTCATTCGTCTAATACACATACAATTTTTGTTGTTTTTTTGTTTCGGATGCATGGACTTAGACTCTTTTAGCATATGGGCCACAATGACCTATCTTTTCTTGTTTATATGGGGATGGAGATATTTTTCATATAATTTTTGCAATATGGAGAGGCACTTGATCTTATTTACTAGTTTCTTTTATAATATAATACAAAGCCAACATTTTTTCTTCTAAGGAAAAAAAAAGAGTGTAAAATTTTCGAAGCTTCGTTTGAAATATGAATGTGACAACTTGTGTTTGGAAATTAGTGTCACATGCTTTATTTTGACAATAAGTCTCAACCCGCCGCAAAACAAGGTGCAAGTGCTCGACATAGTATTTAGAGCCCGTTTTCCGTGTCTTCATTCTCATTAAAAATTCGTTGATAATTTTTATATAATTTTTAATTTCTTGAATTATCAATTCTTTATATATCCTCAATAATACAGTTTATTTAATTTAATAATATAGTTTATCATTAATTTTATTAATTTATTTTGTATTATATTATTCTTTTTATATAATATTTTAATTTGCTAATTTGCAATAACAAAATGATTTTAACTCAAAATTTTATTAAAAATTAAAATTAAATTTATCAACATTATAATTATACAAATAATTCTATAATTATAGAAATAAATAAGACAATCTATGTTGTCAACTCTTACTAGTCTCTACCTCGCCAGGGACTATAACATTCACCTAGTTGTCAAATTGCATTGATTGTGTATTATTTTGTTGTTCTTTTGCAATTTAAACCAAAGTTTCGAGAAAATGCTAAGTTATTCTATTTTTGCAGGAATTCAAAAATATTTTTCTAATTTATGGAAATCTTATTTCTAATTTCCGATTGGTCTAACAACTTTCGATGGGACATAATTCCCCTAATGGAAGAATTTATTTATTTATTTTTATTTTTTTTTTGTATTTTTCAGTGCCTGATAAATGATTTAAAAATAAAAATAAAAATAAAATCGTGAGTGGTGATTACATCGGTGAGTGCCCTGGCATTAGTTCTTTGACAATATTATGGTACTTCTCTTCCCCATGATGATAGCACTGACGTTGTTACAGGTTCTTTGGGGGAGAGGGGGGGAGCAGGGGGGGGGATGCTACAAAATGTCGGTGTGCGGAGATACTTCTACGGAGGATGGGGTAAGTGCAGGGAAATAAGAAATATTATTATGTATCATTGTTCATATCTTTTACTGTGCGATCAAATTGCATTGAATGTGTAGGAGAGCAGTTGCATAGAGCTTTTGATTTTAGAGCTATGAATCTTTGTAGTAAGATTAATATCGTTAATTTCCATTGTGTGAGGTTGTGCATAGGAATTGTTTAACTATTGATGCTACTTGAGCGGAGATATTTTTAAAATTTTCCAAACTGTATATATGTGTGGTAGAGAAGTTGCGTAAAGCTTTTGATTTTATAGCTATGAATCTTTGCGGAATGACTAATATTGTTGATTTCCATTGTGTGGGGTGGTCACGGGGGCTTCACTCAATGAACCTCTAACATCTCACATCCGTTCATGGCATATTAATCAATACCCATAATTTGACTACATATTGGAAAATACCTCTAAAAATCACATTATATAACCCCCTACCAATACAAACTCAGTACGCCTTCCCAATTTAAAAGACCCCTACTCTCTCTATATATTGTAGGTATCCATTTTTTCATTAACATTTTTTATACCCCTTTATATTTTTTCATTAACTTTGAGCTCCATTTTTTATACTTCCCAATATAAAAATCCTTTACCCCCGACATGTCCACCAATATATTATGTCATTTTTTACTCAATATATATCCCCCAATATGAACCACGTGGTATGGTATTACTCCCCTAGTGAAGCCCTTGTGGGGGTGGTGCGTAGGGCATTGTTGAACTATTGATGTTAATCTGTGGGATTTTTTTGTGTTGAGTGGATAATTTAGTTATATTGGAGGCATATGTGCTTTCTATTAATGATAAAAAATATGGAAAACACAATATGTGTGGGAGTACAAGGGTTGTTGCTGCTTTGTTTCGTTTTCCTTGGAAGAAGAAGCAACAAAAGAGACCTTAGTAATACTAAAAATAATAACGGTGTATGTATGTATGCCCACCATGGAGCTTTTGTGTGGAGGAAGTGTTTTATTCTCATTTCCATACAATAAACTCCCTGCACCCAATAAAATAAAAACAAATGGCATCGATAACTTGTGTGGAGATTTCATTGTGTAGGAAGTTTGCACAAGCAAAGCTCTGCACAAAATCTGACCTCCAGACAATGTCTGAGACAAGACTAATTAATTATATTATCATTAATTAATTGCTAAAATTTACTAAAGCTTTTATGGCCCACCATTATTTATTAATTCATATATAGTGTGAAATAAACTAATGTGGCTATCCAGAATGAGAAGGATATCTCTCTTTTACATGAGAGAGTTAACATTACTGTGGTTGTGTACTGTATTGTTAGCATTATTGTTTTTTCTTTATGGGGACAATGTGTTATTTCTCTGAGCATTGGTGTTAGAATTGAATCTTTGTGCACGATGGGGTTTGTGCTAGATATTTCATTATGTGGAGCTTTTATTAGGATGGGGTATTTTCGGAGAGCGTGGGGTGCATGTAGAAACTTATGTTAAGCTATTAATGTCAATATGTTAATATTATTATATTTCATTGTGTGAAGCTGTGACTGTATGGAAGATGGGGTACGTTTGTCGATTTCCCAAACAAATTTAATACTTTTACACATTTCCTATTTGTATCTTTATGGAGGATGGGGTATGTGCAGGAAAGCGGGGAATATTATTATGTTTCTTTGTGTAGAGATTTTATTGTGTGGAGTATAATGTATGTGCATGGGAACATTTGCGTAGAGTTTTGATTTTAGAACTTTGAATCTTTGCAAAGGACTAGGTATTTGTGTTATATTAGAAGCATATGTGTTTTCTATCAGCGATAAAAAAAAAAAAAAAAAACTACAAAACAAGTTATGTGCGGGAGAACGAAGGGTTTCGTGAGTGCTCTGACTATGTTATTGCTCTGAACATGGTATGTGCATGACATTTCGTTGTGTAGAGATTTGAATGTGAAGAATGATTAATGTTGTTAATTTTATTGTGTGGGGTCGCGCATAGGGCATTGTCTAACTATTGATGTTAATCTGTGAGAGGGAAGGGGGGTGCTATATAAGTCATTGAGTGGAGCTAGTTTTAAAAATTTCTAGATTTCATATTGTATGAATGTCTACAAAGGACTGGGTATATCGTTGTTTGGAACTTTTATTGTGCAGAGTACGAAGTATGTGCGGGAGAGCAGTTGCGTAGAGATTTTTATTTTATAGCCATGAATCTTTGTAGAATGATAAATATTGTCTATTTCCATTATGTAGGGTGGTGCATTGGGCATTGTTAAACTATTGATGGTAATTTGTTCGATTTTTTTGGCACAGAGTGGATAATTGGGTTATATTGGAGGCATATGTGTTTTCTATTAACGATAAAAAAATATGGAAAATGGGGTATGCATGGCAGAATGGGGGGTTTCACGAGTGCTCTGACAGTGTGTTATTTCTCTCGTCATTAGTGTTAGAATTGAATCTTTGCGCATGATGGGGTTTGTGTGGGAGATTTCAATGTGTGGAGATTTTATGAGGATGGGGTATTTTCAGGAGAACAAGGAGTGCATGTGGAAATTAATGTTAAACTATTAATTTTAATCTATTATTATTATTATGTTTCATTGTGTGGACCTTTGAACCTATGGAAGATGGGTATGTTTGTCGATTTCTTGAACTAATATAATACTTTTACACATTTCCTGGTCATATATTGTATGAAAGTTTACAGAGGATGGGCTATGTGTAGGAGAGTAGGGAATATTATTATGTTTCATTGTGTAGAGATTTAATGTGCGGAGTACAAAGTATGTGCAGGGAAGTAATTGCACAAAGCTTTGATTTTAGAACTATGAACCTTTGCAAAGGTCGGGGTATTTGCGAGAGAACATGATGATTACAATTGTTAATTTTCGTTGTGCACGGTGGTGCATATGGAAATTATTATTAAACTATTAATGTTAATATGTGAGATTTTTGCGCAAAAATGGATTTGCTGTGAAATGCTCCACATAAGCAATTGCGTTACATTAGAAGCATATGCGTTTTTTATTGGCAATAAAAAAACTAGAAAATAAGTTATGTGCTATAGAATGAGGGGTTTTGTGGGTGCTTTAACTGTGTTATTACTCTAAATAGGGTATGTACGGGACATTTCATTATGTCGAGCTTTGACTGTGCAGAAGATGGGTTATGTGTGTTGATTTATAGCAATACAATTGCTTGTTCGAATGTTTAGAAATTCGAAGAAGGATTGAAATGAAGATATTCTAAACTTATTTTCTTTATTAACTCCTCGAGGAAAAAAACGAAAGAAAACTAAGAGCTATGTAAATTTCTACATATCCTTGATATCAAAAGCAACTTGGGCTTCATTAACTTGTGGTTGAATCTGAGAAGCGGGGAACATTGGTTGTTTTCCAAATTTATGATATATTGCAAAATACATTCTCGATTTTGAATTGAGCCTAAATGACATCTCCAATCTACATTTGGGTGTGAAGGGAACTATGTAGGAGGGGAAGTGAATGCAAAAGTATGAAATTTTTTGCATAGAAATATTGCATTTGTTATTTTGTATACTCATCGTTTGGCGCGAATCATAAATCAAAGGGTATAAGTTTTATAAGGATTTTGTGACATATTTTTAATAATAATAACAACAAGAAATAATGTGTTTATGTTATTTTCTCTTTAGCTTATGAATCCTAAATCAAATGTTATAAGTTTTAAAAAGTTATTGTTGCCTAATTTTAACATTTAATGTGTCGGTAGTTGCATTGGCCAAGTATTAATCATGCGTTCATGTTTTTGGGGATGCATATTGCCAATGCCTATTGGTATATTTTATAGTTCTACGGAAGTGGGGGCTTGTTATGAATGATTTTTATCTTGTTATGGGAATCGATGTTTTGTTATGAGAATTGTGTGTTTTGCTTGTTAGCATAAGAATTGTACACAATATCTGTTTCTGAAAATGAATACAGATTTATGATATTCGTATTAGGTACGTTGTGGTTCATTTTTTTTGTGACTCTATACCTCGTTCATATACAAGAGTTTTAGGTGAATCATTATATCTATATCATTTTGCTTATTTTCCTGTACATTGTTTATGTTGTGCTTTTCATTGAGCAATAGTTCATAGTGAAATTAAAATACTCTTTCGTTTTTTTTTAACGTAATTTCTAAAGAAACAATGAACAAGCATGTTTAAAGCGTGGTTGTTAAAGAATTGATGGAGAAGCATTTGTTTGCTATAAAAAGCAATCGTCTAGATGCAATATTAAGGCATCATAATCTATTTCATTTGAATAATTTTTCATATGAGGTGGGATATTTCCTATTTGATAGTATGCAAACTCTGTTGCATTTTAGATACACATTCATAGAATTATGTGAAGGAACAATAGAACCTTTCAGGAATTGTTTACATGAAGGGAAGGCTGAAGCCATACTATCTTACGAATGTGACTTGAATATAGATTCATTAATACATATGCATGGTATAGATAGACCAGATGTTTACTTGGAAAGGATGACAAAATCAACTTCACATAGTATTGTTGTGGAGAAAAGAGGAATTTGGGAGAAATACTTTATATACATTGGTTATCGAAGTGGTTGAAAATTCCCATAAGACTTTGGTCAAAGACAATAATGAATAACTATTTTCATTTTAATTCAGATTTGTGTGAAGAAATTTATAACATATTGTTTTATGACAAGAATTCAATTGTCAGACATTTCGAACCACTCGTCTACAATTAAAAAAACAACATATAAAGAAACAAAACATGGATGTATGCAGATAAATAAAAGCATGGGTAGTTATATGGTTAAGAGATTTTCCATATTCACGAGTATTTATAGTGAAAGTTGTTTTGAAATAATATTCCAATCGATGGAGAATGAGTATGGCGTTCCCTGTTTGCAATGCATAATTGCACATATTTTTTGCAACACAATAATGCATAATGATTCATTTGAATTAAACTGTATAGAAAAATACATGGACGAAGATACATCATTTCTTTGTGGAAATTTTGATACAGTTTACCAAGTTTGTGAACGATCTGAACATAATTTTTCTTTCATTAATAGAAATGAAAATGCATCTTCAATAACTGTTTTTGATTGTCAAAAATTTGTTTCGACTTTGATGTTTATTTTAATCATAGCTATGGTAATACAATTTGAATATAAATACAATTGTTGTTATACAAATGTTGTATTTTAGTTTATTATGACACTTATAAAAAAAGTGATTTTTTACATTGAATATTGTCTTGTGGCTTTGAGCAACCTTTCGAGTTTGCTTTGTTCTCTTATGTATAGGAATACAGAAAATGAACATTAAACAATTGTCTTAAAAAACAAAAGAAATTGATGTCTAATGTCTGAAATAATTCCATATTCCATGTGATGAAATCTCTGCTTCTAACTCTATGGCCCTACTCCCCTCTCATCTTGCCATTGTTTTTGGAAATAACTTGCAACTATGTTAATCTTGTCATAATTGAACAAATCATATGTGAAATGACATTCAACTATTATCGATTTTAATGATATGAAATGAAATTTATCTACTCTAGGCAACTTGCTTTATTAACATGCTAGATCACATTCTATTTTGATTAACCAGAGCTCTCCTATCAATAAATATAAGTTTTTTTTTGGCATTTATTCAGAGAAGTAACGTGTACTTAGGAAATTCACTGTATAAAATTGTTTTACTATTTACTAATTCTAAATTAGATAATTGCACATTTAGCCATTGTACTCATATTATTCAACATTAACCAAACTTAGTTCTTCAGTCCACTAATAAAAATTCATTTTCTAAAGTTCCTTTCCACAAAGTAGAAAGGCACTTCTAATTGTGAATTTTAGTTTATCATATTTTCTTCTTTGCAAATTTTTTGATGTCCTCTAATAAATACGATGAGAATAAGAGCTGCAACTAGTAATCCCAACAACTGAAAAATTTCATACATTGATAGTTTGTCCATGTTGAAGCTCTGCAATAAACCATTTAAGAAAATGGATAAATAATACTAATGACATTGTAAACGTTATAATGTGAGCTTTACAGAAAGAAATTTTCCTATCAAAAAAGCATGAATATCAAAATCAACCTGAAAAAATTATATTCCAAATTCTTTAGACATTAACAATTTTGAAACTGAACATTATAACTAAAATTAACATCTTAATTGAGACATGTTTTGTTAGAAATTCTAAACCTGAACATTGTAGCTATAATTAACATTGTAACTAAGACATGTTTATCAACATTTGCAGTTGTAGAATATTCAAAGCTATTTGTGTTTAGGCATATGCATTTTTTCTTCTCCGCACATCCTTACTTCAGACAACGAGTTCCGCACAACCATTTTTGTGTAACTTTCTTCACATGTTTATTTTCGTGGTTGCAAAATAGCAATCAAAATGAAAATAATAATAATAATAATAAACAAAAGTCACACACACACACACATATATACCAACAAAACACAAATGCATATGTGCAAAATTACATATAAAATTCATAATCTGTGAAAAGCTCTTGAGTATTCATTGTACTAACCTCTGCACTTCACACAATCAACAAATAATAAAATAACCTATGATTTTGTAGACACACAACTACTTCTCCAAATACCAAATAGTGGGTCACAACTAACAACTCAAAAAAAAAAGAAAAGAATTGATCATCCATATCCATATTGCATCCTCATTTGAGCACAAATAGAAATGAGTGTCAAACTATTTAGTCAACAAATATTTTGGGTTACCAACAACAACTACAATAGCAAGGGGCACACCAACACCAACACCAATAACACGTCTAGCCAAATCTCATAGCTTTTTCGCTAATCCAGGATGACTTAATCAAATGCTAACTACTAGCATTTTAAAAGCAATATATACCTTAATTAATGAAGTAGATATTGAAAATGGTGTTTTATAATGTCAATGGATACAAGCTTATCAATATCTTTGCAACTAGCTATGATAATTTCATTGTGTGTATATTTACTAAATGCATATTAATAGTAGTACTTGGCATTGATTAACTTTTGTATGCTAAGTGTGAATACCAATTTTTTTTTTTCACTATTGGTTCACGGATACCCATGGTCAGTGGGTCCACTACGTCCAGGATCAAACAACGCTAGGGTGGACCCCACCCGAAGGGGGTCACACCCCTCGGCCTATTTACTGACTTGACCCCAAGAGCTTTCGTGTTTCGACCCTGTGACCTCCCATTGGCGAGGCCTCAGCTTGACCGATTAAGCTAACCCTTGTGGCTCAGTGTGAATACCAAATACTTTCAACAATTTGTACATTACCTGCTATTATTGTCATGATTTTAAAATAAAATATGTCATAAACATGAATATTAATTTCGCTAAAAACCCCTACAATACACAACATTAAAATTGATAATCGAGATTTGATATTATATATAGCTTTCATCTTTTTGCACTTGCTCTTTGCATCCAAATAGTAATTATGTACATATTTAGAAAAAAATTTATAGAGTGCAAATTACTTAGCTCTTAAAAAAATATTTTCACTTAAGAGCATAAGAGCATAAACTTAAAGTTAATAATAACATGCCAATACTCCATGGGCTCTTGCGTAGAGCTTTTACTATGCAGAGCAACCTTGAAATGCGAAATTTGTTGGTGCAAAGGTTTATGTTCCTTGTTTGACACACCATCGTTCCACAAATATTTATTCTAATAACAATTATTTAATAATAACATTGAATCTAATGATTGTTATATTCGTTGGAAGTTATACGAAGGTGTCTTTATTCTCCTTAGATTACCAAATGACCTAGGTACTATTCAAAGGAAGTGTGTACAAAGGACAAATGTACATGCCTATTTCCTTCAGTGTGTCCACCGAATAACTTGATTGAATACCAAAGTAGCTATTTGGAAATGGTTGTGCATATTCAACAACAAATTAACAATATATATATATATAATATTATATATATTATATAATATAATATATTATATATATAAATAGATAATATATATATATAATATATATATATAACACCTTTCTTAGTGGCATGCCCTGATGTTAATAAAACAATTAATAATAATAATCAACTATACATCATCACAATGAACTCATATTTATTTTAGTTCGTACATCCTTACTATTTAGTACACATATATCAAGAACATTAAGACAATAAACATTTCCAAAGTAAGAAATCAAATAATTTTCGAATTTTGAGATTTATTTTACTAGTTACCACTAACGTTCGCCTTGAAATTTTCATTTGCTATTTATTGAAAGTATTAAACGAGTCGATAAATCTATAAATTAGATCTGAATTCAATAGCGGCTAAGGAAAAATGACGGTGAGTAATTCTAGCATTGCACGATCAATCATGATAAGTAGCTTTAGTAAACGAAAATATTTTTCAGAAATCATGGGAAAATGTATACACAACCTATTGTAATGCATTATGGCAATTAGCTTTGTACCATGATCTAGAAAATCGTGTATCAGAGTGTTCGTAAATCAAGTTTCCTTTACCATTTTTCATATTACACTATCAAAATAAATCAAATCTTCAGAAATTTAGTGGCGGGGACAAGTTCAGTAACTAAATCAATTCATGAGAGAAATAGCTAAAGATGTTTGTGCATAATATTTACTTACGACCATTTACAATTATTGTTGGAAGTTTAAAAAGTGTTTAAATTACTGCATATATGCATTTAGTCGTTTCGAAAGCATGTACGATTGCTAGGTTTTGCAAAAATTTCAACTCACAATCATGAATCCAAGAAATTTTTGATAGATTTTTGACAATTTAGGCTGAAAAATGCATCAGAAAACCTTTCAGAATGTATTGCTGATACACAACGACCTTATATTGTATCACAAATTTCTATGTGTATGACACATATTTCAATGATATTAAATCAATAGCAAATTACACAATAAGTGGACAAGATGGTTTTGCATTATCTATATTTATTTCCATTACTTCCTATAAACATTGGCTTTGATATTTTCAATTGCTATTTATTAACAATGTAGTATGTGGTAGTTTCCACATGTGTGGAGGTTTGCCGTTACACCAAAACCGCAGGTGTTGGTAATCGGTGGTAAACCAAATTTGAAGCCGATAGAACTGCATTCGACTGCCATTTATTAGATCTACTATTTCTGACTACTTTTGGGCCGAGAGGACTGCTCTATTGTGTTAGGAGCATCTGTTCCAGTGAGAAACCCCTTTCGTTTCATGCGAAAAGGTTTCTGGTAGCCCTAGCTACATCATTTTTAAGATCTGGAGGTACACAGTGTTTATTTGCAGTTCTAGTTATTTTCTCTCTGTTTATTATTTCGGTTTATTTAGCTTCTTTTTTATTACCGGATCTATACCTTTCATTTCTGCATATGCTCTTTGCCCTGCGACTCTGTGCGATCTGGGCAATTTAGAAGCAAAGAGGAAGGATTTTTCTCATGCGTATGCTCTTTTCCGCTGTGCCTTAGTGTGATCTCGGAAAATCAGAAACATTGAGGAAAATATTTAGTTTCTAGGTAAAGCTAACTTCAAGCCGTAAGGTTTGTTTTTTTGTATTTTCGTGTTGGGTTTTGTGTTTTTTGTTTTGTAGGGAAAAAGAGCTTTCTCAAGCAAGCACGCAACCCAAAGCTTCAGTGACTAAAAAAAAAAAAAAACCCTTCCTCTTTTCCAAAAATTACTAAACTTTTAGTGTAGCTCACTTGGTCCAAAGCTAATTTATGAGAGTAGAGGTCTTGAGTTCAAGTCTTATTTTTGTTGAGCTAATTAGATTAATTTTGGAAAGGAGGTGGATTTTTTTTAACATTATCATTCATTTCCGTACATTCCCGCACTTTGTCGGCATCTTCATCAACTTTTCTTCAAAAAGCCATAAATTCTTCATCCGAAAGCCGTTTTCAGAGCCATTTTTTTTAACCAGCATAATTTTTTGAGGTCTTTCCATTGGAACACTTAGTTTCAGCATATATAGCTTCAATTTCTATTAAAATGGAAATTCCATGCCAAGTTATTCTTGACAACACCAACTACTTCCAATGGTGGTCCTACATTGTGGATTTACTTAGAAGTAAAGGTCTTTACAGAATAGCCACAGGCCAAGAAACCAAACCGAAAGATGAAGATAAGACAGCGAAATGGGAAAATAAGCAAGATCAAGCACATGGGTTGATAGGGATGTCTATTTCTCCAGACCTTAGATTCCATATCGCAGAACTTGATACTCCTAATGAAGCAATGGAACAGATAACTAAAGTTTTTGGAAATAAAAATGAACTTAGAGCCCATCAACTCGAAAATGAGTTGCTTACATTGGACCCCAATAATTTTT